>JAZKJV010000605.1:0-246479 GCA_037367405.1 Ottelia alismoides
TAATATGGTAAAGTTAAATTCCAGAAAATCCTTAAGGAAATATGGTTAGATCAAATCTGAATAGGATCTTGATGGAGATTGACGGTATCTAGATCGATTGGGATCTGGATTGATGGAGATTGTTGTAACAATCATCTAAGAATGTGCTTGAGCCTATATAAGAGAGGGTGTCTGGGGCATGCCATCACAAACCACAACAACGTAATTGTTGGGGATAATGGACACAATCAACCAGGAGTATCCCCTAATTCTGTCCTGCAGCAAAGGTGGCACACACAATATATGTTCCCCACACGGGAACTCAATGGCAACAATGATAAACAACCACAAGCAACCACAAGAAGCAATCACCACAAGAGACAAGGATTTTACGTGGAAACCCTTACTCAATATGAGTAAGGAAAAAACCACGGGGCAAGACCGACAACTAATCACTATGGTCAAATGGAGCCAATGTTCTTCCCGGTTTTGTTGCCCACAAAACCGAGGTACAAACCATGATCACAATAGGTAGTTCTTCACCAAGTAACTAACTACCCTAGGTATCTAAAATACCAAATAACATGCTCAACTCAAGATAGATGGATTGACTCCCCTTGTGGGCTCCCGGATGGAGACCCAAACTTGGCTTCGGCTCCTTGAGGTCGTCCGCAACGACCTCCCCGATGCTCCTTTCGAGCTCGGCCAAAAATGGCCTCTCTCTCAGCCCTAGCTGCAGCCCGCGTCGACGGGGGAAGTGGGAAGCCCTGTTGTGACCTCCTTCCCTCTCGACCTCTCTCTTCCTCTCACGCGTGGAGGAGAATGGCTTCCGACGAAGCCCTTGCCGCTGCTCTCTCCCTCTTGGTGGAACGGGGCTGGAATGGTGGTGAACGAAGAAGGCTTCTTTCTCTCTGGAAATGAGGGTCGTCTCACTTCTGGAATTGGAGTGGGCATCTACCAATAATGGGCCTTCAACTTGCTGGTGAAATTTCACAAAAAAGCCCCTACAAAAGGGATAACGTGTTGCCGCCCCACTTGGGTCTGGAATAATACCCAACAACCTCCCCCTCCAGACCCAACGGGGAGGTGTGGCCCAGTGATGGAGATCTAAGAAGAGGTGACATCGTTCAACTCTCTACAGAGCTGAAGCTTGTCTCGAGTGACTGCCTTGGTCAACATATCTGAGGGGTTCTCATCGGTGTGAATCTTCTTCAACATAAGCTGCTGCTGTTCAATTGCATCCCTCAGCCAATGGTATCTCGCACCAATGTGTTTTGTGCGAGCATGGTGCATGGTACTCTTGCTCAAATCTATAGCTATCTGGCTATCACAAAACACAAGTGGCTCACTGTCATCTAATCCAAACTCACCAAGAAAGCGTTGTAGCCACAACACTTCTTTCCCAGCCTCTGTTGTTGTAATGTTTCTGCCTCGGTAGTCGAGAGAGAAACATATTTCTGTAGCTTGGACTGCCATGATATGGCTCCCCCTACAAAAGTGAAAAGATAGCCTGAGGTAGAATTTCTCTGGTCCATGTCTCCTGCCATATCTGCATCAGTGTAGCGATAAAGTTTGGGATCTGACCTCCCAAACACAAGACACATACTTGAGGTCCCTTTCAAGTATCTCAAGATCCGCTTCACTGCCTCCCAATGGTCCTTCCCCAGATTGGACATGAATCTGCTTACCACGCCCACTGCATGGGCTATGTCAGGTCTTGTGCAAACCATTGCATAAATGAGGCTCCCAACTGCGGACTGGTATGGGATCTTGGTCATCTCTGCTTTCTCCCCAGAGTAGAAGGACATGAATCTTTGGTTAGATTGAAATGAGAGGCTAAAGGCGTGCTGACAGGCTTGGCATTCTTCATGTTGAATCGCTCTAACACGTATTCAACATAGCTTTCTTGTGACAACCACAACATATGCTTCTTCCTGTCCCTTGTAATCTGCATCCCAAGGATGTGACTGACCTTGCCCAAATATTTCATCTCAAACTCCTTGGAGAGTTCTCTCTTGAGCTTTGCAATGAGGTTGTAATCATGACCTACAATCAACATGTCATCTACATATATCAAAAGAATGACGAACCTGTCATTAGGAAGACGACGGACATATACACATGGATCAATTGTAGTCCTCTTGAAGCCTTGGTTTCCCATGAAAGCATCAAACTTCAAGTACCACTGTCTTGGGGCTTGCTTCAAGCCATAAAGACTCTTTCTCAACCTGCAAACCATGTGCTCTTTCCCTTTCTCTTGAAATCCCTGTGGCTGCTCCATGTAGATCTCTTCCTTCAAATCACCGTGAAGAAACGCCATCTTCACATCCATCTGCTCCAGCTCAAGGTCCATGCTAGCAACAAGTCCTAGCACCATTCTCACTGAGTTCATCTTCACCACTGGGGAGAAGATCTCATCATAGTCCACTCCTTCCTTCTGGCTGAACCCTTTCACTGCCAATCTGGCCTTGTACTTCACTTTCTTGCCGCTGTCATCTGATTTCAGCTTGTAGACCCATTTGTTCTTCAAGGCTCTCTTCCCTTTAGGAAGCTCAACAAGATCATGTGTAGTTTTTCTTGAGAGATAGCATCTCCTCATTCATTGCATTGCGCCAATGATCCTTGCCCTTATGCATCTGTGCCTCCTCAAAGGTGTATGGCTCACCTGCATCTGTGAGCATCACATACCTGGAAGTGGGGTAACGGGATGATGGCTGTCGTGTCCTCTCAGATCTCCTGACCCGAGGCTCTGCTGCATCTGCATGTGGATGAGGCTGCTCCCCCTGCCTCAAGTCCCTTGGACCTGCATCAACAAGGTCTGCATCTGGCCCGTGCTGCTCTAGCTGCCCATCCTCTCCACCTGTACCATGTACTGGAGAGGGCTCAGTGTCCTCATCACTGTCATCATCCAAGGAAAACTCATCTGCATCACCACTCTCAATGGTGTCCTCAGCCAATGTCTGATTCTCATAGAAAATCACATCCCTGTGTCTGGTGACTGTCTTCTTCTTTGGATCCCAAAGATGGTATCCAAACTCCTGATCTCCATAGCCAAGAAAAATACAAGGCACTGCCTTGTCATCCAACTTCTTTCTATGCTCCTTTGGTACCAATGCATAAGCCTTGCATCCAAACACCCTCAAATGAGCATATAAGGGATCTTTCCCTGTCCAAACACGCTCTGGAATCTGAAAACCCAAATGAACTGATGGAGATCGGTTTACCAAGTAACATGCGGTGCGAACCGCCTCAGCCCAAAAGGTCTTGGGCAACTTCGCTGTCTTCAGCATGCAGCGAACTCTCTCAACAATGGTCCTGTTCATCCTCTCAGCTAGACCATTGTGCTGGGGTGTGCATGGCTCTGTCCTCTCATGCCTGATGCCATGCTCTGCACAATAGCCCTGAAAGCTATGGGAGGTGTACTCTCCCCCATTGTCCGTGCGTAGACACTTCAACAATTTCCCTGTCTCACGCTCAACCATGGCATGGAACTTCTTGAAGCAATCAAACACTTGATCCTTCGATCTCGGCACATACACCCGCACCTTCCTAGATGCATCATCAATGAAGGTGACAAAATACCTGTTGCCTCCCAAAGAGGCTGTGTCCATAGGACCACAAACATCAGAATGAACCAACTGTAGAAGGTCTCCCTTCACCTTGGATCTCGCTCTGTATGGTGCACTCCTGCTCTTCCCAACCTCACATGCATCACAATGAGACAAAGTGATGTCATTGTGGTAAGGGATCAGCTCTCTCTTGCTCAAAAGCTGCAAGCCCTTCTGGCTCATGTGGCCAAGTCGACGGTGCCACAAATCTTAATTGTCTGCCTCACTGGCATGCAAACTGCCGTCCATGACCTTCACTCTAGTCATGTAGAGTGTGTGGCACAAGCTGCCTCTAGCCATGATGAGAGAACCCTTGCTAATCTTGCACTTGTTGTCGCCAAACTTTAGATGGTAGCTGATGAATCCATATTTCATCATCTTTATTCTATCATTTTGGCCTCAAAAACCTTAGCAAATGCCTGTAAATACCATTAATTCCATCATATTAGCATTCATGCATGTGCATTTAAATAGTGCATAAAATAGTGTAATTAGAGCCAAAATTATAGAATAAATAAAAGAAAAGAAAAAGAATAAAATATTGTAGATATTTTATGACCCAAAACCCCGAGACCTAGGCATCTTGATGAATAGGTCGACAATGAATAAAGTAGGGGGAGATAAGGGTCAAATACCTATACTTTTTAATTCATTCTTTATTCATTTTGGGACCTATTTTTGGTTCCACTTTTTATACATCAAATAAAGAAACCTTGTACATGAAAGTTGTAGATAATCTTATAAAGAAAAATACAAAATTGATTTTACAGAAAAATAATGTACAGATAAAAAGTTATGGTCTGAGTAAAATTCCAGAATCCCAACTTCCCAGACCCGTATCTCACAATTGAAAACTCCAAATGCAGCAAACTCACCTTTAATTGTATATAGAATAAAATAGCTATTTAATGGTGGTGGTTTTGCATTTGGCGGAGCTACAGTTTGAAGGTTGAGTTTTGGACCCACATTGTACAATTGCACTGAATAAAATATTCAATTTATTATTTATTCATTATTTGTATATTTTTATTTTTATAATTTTGTAAATATTATGTATAATGTATTTGTGTGTTAAAATCAGAATAAAACTCAAAAGAAATTCAAAATAAAATATATGTATATATATCATACATAGGTAAACTACCTATACTTATACCTATATAAAGCATACTTACATTTTATTTAATATACAAAACACACCAGAAAAAAATAAAACAAAAATATATTTGTGTGTATAAAAGTATTATATGATTTTATAAAATAATAAATAAAAATAAATAACTTAAAAAACACAAAATAAAAATAAAGTAATAAAATACATAGGTATATGTACCTATATAGGGCTAAAAAGACAACTTGTAAAAATATACCTCATAAAAATAAATAAAAATCACTATAAAATACTTCATAAAAAATAAACATTTTTCCATTTATAATTAAAAATTAATAAAATCATTTACTATTTTTAAATTAATTTCTAAATCTTTTTCGCAGGGTTTTTCCTGGTTGGTCCACGTGGACCAACCAGGAGGCAGTCAGCGTTGACCTCGGGTCAACTGCCTGCCTTCCCCGCCTGCCCTTCTGTCAGACCTGGGTTTTCACCCATTTTTGTCGATTTTCTTAGGTCGCGCCTTGCATTTTTTCGTAACGAAATCTTCACGAATTTTCTTCCTCGTTATGTGGTGATTCACGTCCAAGTGAAACCTTGGACTTTGGATCACTGAGGCGAGCAGGGCGCCTTGGTCTTTGGGGCACCTCAGTCACTGAGTCAAACCAAATATAACGAAGCCCCGACTTCAATTTCAAAATCGAACCCCTCAATCCATAGGATAGCTCCCATTCTTGTGCCCTCAAGCTCGAGGAAGGTGACAGCTTCCTCTCGAGCCCTTCAGATTGGTCGAGCGACGCCTGAGGCGGCTCCAGCACCTCCCCCTTCACCGACGGTCGAGGTACCTTTCCCTCCGGTCTACACCGTCGAGGCTGCCACTTCACCCAGTTATTTTTCATGCATTTTCTTTCTTTTAGCCTAAGGAGCAAAAGCCCTTTAGAAATTTTGAGTTCCATTGCGTGATTCACCCAATCGATCTTCCTCGCCGGAGCGCACCTCCGGCCAACTTCCCCCACGTCGATTCATGCTACACCTCCGCCATCGCGAGGTCCAAGCAGTTTGCCCTGGACCTTTCACCCTTTTTGCAGGTCAAAGAGCCTTGATTCGAGCCTGGAGCAAATTTTGAAGCCTCGCCGGAGTTCGAGAAGCTCCCCAGCTCCGCCACCCTCTCGCGAGCATCTCGGCCATCGCCGAGGCTTTTTGATGCTACCAGCAGCTAGAGGACGACCTCAGGAGGCCGCAGCCCCATTTTGAAGCCCAAAGCTCGCCGGAGTGCAGAGATCTGGAGCGAGGAAGATCGCCTCGCCGGCGTTCTTCCTTATTCTTCCTACGTGCGCCTACACCGTCGGATCGGGGTGCGCCCTCCAGGCGCAGCAGCCACCATTGGATCCGGGCCACGTCTCACCGTCCGATCCTCAGCCCAGATCTAATCGGGGCCTTCCACCGCCGAAGCGTCATCGTGCAACGAGGGCTCGCCACGTGGCAAGTGGGAAGCCCTCCACCGTTGGATCGCCTTAGCGAGGGAATTTCGCAAGTATATCCCCCGCCTTTTTGTAATTTAATTTTAGTCCTGAAACTTTTATTAGTAGTTTAAAAACTTTTGTAAGTTTTATAATTAGGCCCCTGTGTTTCCCAATATTACACTTAGGTCCTCTACCACGTCATCTCACATGACCTGTTCACGTGAGGCGCGGGCTTTTTGCAGAGAGGCCCCCGGCCTTTCGGATATTTTGTTTCAGTACTTTAATTTTTGAATTAAGTGTAAAAGTTTTGGTACATTTGCATGTAAACCCCCGGGTTTTTAGAAATTGTAGTTAGGTCCTTCTCAGGCGTGTGCAAGTCACACGCCCTGGTGGGCATTTTACACCGATACCCATGCGGGTCTGAGAATTTGTAATTGGTCCATAAAGTTAAATATTCAGAGTTATATTTTGTGGAAAATTGCATGTATGCCCCTGGATGATTGTGTATTTGCACTTATACCCCTGTTAGGCTGAATATTTTTGCTTGCTTGATCCATTTATTTTAGGCATCTTTTTAATTCGAAAAATTCCACAAAAATCACATTAGACTCCTGGTTACTTGTACTCTCACGCCATATTTTTAGATTTTATTTTTGTTGCTTTTTAACATTTATTAAAAATCGAAAACATGCATTTTATCTACTGTCTAGCTTAAAAAATACCAAAAAATAGTAAAATACTTCAAAAAATTCCAAAAAAATTACCTACTGTGTATTTTATCCTGTTTTAGTGTCAGTACAAAAACCACTACTCAAAAGAAAAACCTTAAAAATTCGAAAATACCTAAAAACTTCAAAAAAATCTAAAAAATTATAAAAACTCCAAAAATTGCAAACTCAACTCCTGTAGGTTTCCCTTTTTATTATCTTTATTTTAAAATTAGTTTGGAAAATTTTTGTGGCTGTTTGATATTTTTCTCTCATATTTTACTGACAGCCAGTAGCTAATTCCCTGTTTTCCTTTATTTTGCCTTTTAAAAATTTCAAAATGATTCTGAAAAATGCCCAAAAATCACAAAAACAGTAAAAAATCCTAAAAATACCAAAAAGATTTTATTTCTGAATTTTTGAGCATTTTTACATATTTTTATAAATATTCTAGCACCTCTTTTATTCTATTGTTTATAAATTCCAATATTGAAAAATAAAAAAATATAAAATAAAAAAAATCAGAAAATTAAAAATCAAAATAAAAAATAAAAAAATTAAATAAAAAAATTAAAAATTAAAAAACCCACAAAAATTTGCATTGCATAGTGTAGACAACACCCTTCATTCACACACACACACACACACACACCCCTGTTTGATCTACCCTGTCTTGCTCCCTGTGTTCGAACTCTTTGCATACTTGATCCTATACACCTTTTTTGTAGAGTTAAAAATAAATTTTAACTCCACCATTTGCTTGTCATTGCTTGATATCTATTGTGTGGGTTAATTGTTGATTAATTACAGTTTATTGTGGGTCGCCACAGCGATGTAGTAGTCCCGCCTTGTGTGGACTATTTAGACCCTCGATAAATCGTGATTATCAGTAGCCTTCACTATCTAGTTGTGAACCGGATATAAGGCTAAGTCGCACATCAGGAACATGCCTCACATTCTAGAGTGTCAATGAGCACCCAACATCCGTCTGAATCGAGATGGTACCCATGCCAATGATCTTAGAGTAACTTTCGTTACCCATCAAGACTCACCCATAATCACCCCTAGTATAGGTGGTGAAGAACTCCTTGTGTGGAGTCACATGATAAGAGGCAGTCGTGTCAATGACCCACTCCAAATCACTCCCTGCATGCAAGCACTGATCCTGGATGGTGAGAATCACCTCATCTGCACTTTCATCTGCCACAACTGCAGCTAAATTCTCATCTTCATTTTTCTGATCTTTCTTGGCTTCAGCTTGTTCTCTCTTCCAAACCCTGCAATCTCTCTTCCAGTGACCTGGCTTCTGGCAATGGTGACACTTTCCTCTGCCCTTGGACTTGTCTCTGGATTTCTGCCTCTCATGTGACTGCCCTCTGCTACTGAATCTTCCTCTCCTCTCAATTGCATACAGATGTGAAGAGGAGGATGCCTCTCCCGAAGAGCGACGTCTAATCTCCTCATTGAGGAGACTACCCTTAACCATAGCCATGGTCAACTTGCTATCCTTCGCAGAGTTGCTCACGGTGACAACTAAGGTCTCCCAACTGTCTGGCAGTGAACACAACAAGAGAAGTGCCTGTAACTCGTCATCAAGTACCAAGCCCAAGGAAGTCAACTGGTTGATAATGCTTTGGAAATCATTCAGATGCTCCGCCACTTTGCATCCATCCTTGTACTTCAAATTCACAAGCTTTCTAATCAAGAAAGCCTTGTTGGTTGCGGTCATTTGGTCATAGAGCTCGGACAACTTGTCCCACAACTCCTTGACATTCGTCTCCTCGGCAACATGATGGAACACAGACATGTCAAGCCACTTCCGAATGATCTCAATGGCCTTTCGGTTCAACTTTGTCCACTCACCTGCAGACATGTTCTCTGGCTTGGCGCTCTCTCCCTCCACCGGATCGTGGAGGTCTTTGCAATACAAGATGTCTTCCATCTTCACCTTTCAAATCTGCCAGTTGCTACTTGTGAGCTTAATCATAGTGCCTTCATCATCTTTGCCCATTTTTGCACAAACCTGAGCTCTGATACCACTTGTTGGGGATAATAGACACAATCAACCAGGAGTATCCCCTAATTCTGTCTTGTAGCAAAGGTGGCATACACAATATATATTCCCCACACGGAAACTCAATGGCAACAATAATAAACAACCACAAACAACCACAAGAAGCAATCACCACAAGAGACAAAGATTTTACGTGGAAACCCTTACTCAATGTGAGTAAGGGAAAAACCACGGGGCAAGATCGACAACTAATCACTATGGTCAAATGGAGCCAATGTTCTTCCCGATTTTGTTGTCCACAAAACCAAGGTACAAACCACGAGCACAATAGGTAATTCTTCACCAAGTAACTAACTACCCTAGGTATCTAAAATACCAAATAACATGCTCAACTCAAGATAGATGGATTGACTCCCCTTGTGGGCTCCCGGATGGAGACCCAAACTCGGCTTCGGCTCCTTGAGGTCGTCCGCAACGACCTCCCCGATGCTCCTTTCGAGCTCGGCCAAACGGCCTCTCTCTCAGCCCTAGCTGCAGCCCGCGTCGACGGGGGAAGGGGGAAGCCCTGCTGTGACCTCCTTCCCTCTCGACCTCTCTCTTCCTCTCACGCGTGGAGGAGAATGGCTTCCGACGAAGCCCTTGCCGCTGCTCTCTCCCTCTTGGTGGAACGGGGCTGGAATGGGGGTGAACAAAGAAGGCTTCTTGATCTCTGGAAATGAGGGGCGTCTCACTTCTGGAATTGGAGTAGGCGTCTACCAATAAGGGGCTCTCAACTTGCTGGTGAAATTTCACAAAAAAGCCCCTACAAAAGGGGTAACGTGTTGCAACCCCACTTGGGTCTGGATTAATACCCAACAGTAATTCCCATAGAGAGGGAGAGAGAGAGAGAGGAGAGGAAGAGAGCAATGGAATATAGAAAGTTGTACTCATTCCTCTTTTGGGCTTTATTCTCCGGTGTTCGCGAGAGGTGACAGACACCGGTCATATTGTGTACTTATTTGGTGGTGGTTGATTGCTCATCAGCATCCGTCAGTCCATATCCCATCAAGAGGTATTAGAGTAGATGCAATACCAATTTGTATCCTAACAACTAGTATCAAAGATGTGGAAACATTGGTTTTGTTCATAACAAATGATATCAGAGCTGAGGAGATATCGATTCAATTCCCAACATATTAAGATAATTTTTACCCTCTGGTGTGCACTGGTGGAGATGGGTACTCCTTTTCTCTTTATTTTAATAGATTTCTCGAATCAACATACTGAAAGGCAAAGTGGTGCTCTGTGAAGGCAACTTCAACTCCTAAGCTGCTAAGGGGGAGTTTGTACAGAAGCCAAAAGTGTGGGGAAGATCCTTGCTAGCACACCTTTTGACGAAGTGGGACTCATAGTTGATCCGCATTTCCTCCCAGTTGTCGCCGTCAACACTGCTGCTAACGAGGCCATGCATAGATATATCTCCACTTCCACGAGGGCTATGGAGCCAGAGAAATTGGAGACCCACTCCGTAAGGAGCATGACCAATGTGGACATGAATGCTGTGGTCTGTGGCAAAGATGGCATCGATGTCGGAGGGGCAGAGGAGGCAAAGGTGGTGGTGTAGTCGGGACATAGGGGTGGAGGAGTCGGAGGAGGGGTTGGGGAAGCAAAGGGAAGTGGGGAAGGAGGAGATGGAGGAGGATGAGGTGGGGGGGGGGATGTAGGATGGGGAAGAGGGAGTAGTATAATTGGCAAATGTGATAGATGGAGAAGCGCAAATTGCTATTTAATGGTTAGTCATTTTATAAGGATCTGAAAAATTATAAAGGGGTTAACTTGGTATAAATATGAGTTATCATGGGGGACTAATTTTTCCTTAGAACATAAAGATTGATAATTGATGGTATATAATAAGAGACCGAACGGCGGTTTATTTTTCTTATCTTATTTAGCTTCTTGTTACCTCCACTGAAATTTAATACTCAATCCCTCGTGCTCTAGATAGTTTTCCCCCAATAAAACAAAACTCAAACAGGGATATACACTTGAAAGCTTCAAAATTGACAATATTTCATTTTCCGTTTATCATCCTATTGAGATTTGTCATACGTGGGGGTGAAGTGGGACCACAAAGATTTTTATTTATTAATTTAAAGCAAATAAAATCTCCTCTACTAGTGTAGCGTGAAAATTGTTTTTACTTATAATAACATCTGTTTTGTAATAATAAATATGTTTGAATGATTTTTATCAGCTAATTTTCCACTGAAAATTATCATACCTGCTAAAGTTAAACAAATCTTATGTAGCCTTTACACCATAACAAATCCATAATTTAATAAATAATCAAATTTTCAGCTTTTAGATTGCCCCCATTTAAAAATAATGTCATTAATCATTAGAGGATAAAAAATATTCATGCCTTCTTAAAAGAGGCAGGAGTGCATTCTATGCTGACAATGAACAATATAATAGTCTGAAATATTTCAGATCAAACATGCAAACAAGCAAGCACACTCCTCAACGATGACGCCGATCTCTCTCTCTCATGTATTGCGGTAAAATGGTGATACATAGGATGATTCAACAGGTTTCGCCCGCCAGAAATGCAGGGAGGTCATACAACACCAACCAATAATAACCAGTCAAATACATCAAGTTACTAGGATAAAAATATGCAAACATACCAATGTTCAGGATTATGCAAATATACATCAAGTTACTCGGATAAAAATGCATTTAGAGAATCTACAAGTGGAGAAGAGAGCTCTGTAGCAATACAATACAAATGTCATACATTTATACTTTCTCAGGGGGCATATGAGTAAGAGCTTAGCAAACGTCTGGAACCTGCGTGACTAGCATACTGCAGCTGTAATTCCACTTCACCACATTCAACGTTGCGTAGTCGGATAATGACGTCCTGGACGATCATGTGACCGGACAACTTGATGGAGCTCTCGTTTGCTAGACAGTTCGCCTGAGTTGGTAGCACAATCTTGATGGGGACGCCATATGGCTGATCGATCAAATCCAACTTTGAAGCATCGATCAATGGTTGGATGTCGATTTCTGCCTCGCCCATCTTATCGTCTTTGCTGAACCAGTCCTTATCAAAGACTTCCTGCAGTTCATGCAGTAAAATGGACTTGACTACAAGAATCGAACAATATAGAAATCATCAAAATGGTTCTTCCGCCTTTGTTTGCTAATACTTCATATATTTTCCATGAAAAACAAGCAAAAATAATGTGTATGTTTGAACTATTTAGATTGAGAATTCGATGGAAAAGGAACAGGGCGGCTTCAATTTATGAATATAATCCATTCAACAAGCAACTGGCCCTTATGAAATGTACGGGTCATTTCAGGACAATAACAAGAGAAGATGCCACTTCATTTCTCTTTGGTGTGAAAGTTCTTTCTAACAGGATAAAAAATACTGCAAATTCTGGCAATGCCAGCATTCTTTTGGTATAATAGATCTAAGAGTGACATAGTCGATGCTAAATGACTATATCTAGTTGTTGAGATGCCTTGAAACTTGTTGAAATATGCCTTGAAGCACCGACCCGTTTGCGATCCAAGTACATTCCGTAAATGGATCCTGGGCAACCCAATTAATTTTTGGATCTGATTAAGGATCCGTTTACCGATTACCCTATATATGTATTGTAGGGTTAAGACATGGGTCATTAGAGAGTCTCATTCCGGGAGAGCCGCTACCTCCTATGGTTCTTATATATGTACTCCTATTATCTCTCATAGTGAAACCTCTCTTGGCCCGTTGTTTTTTCTCTCCGCTACACGGTGGGGTTTTTCCACGTAAATTGTGCATGTTCTTCGTGATGCTTGCTTGTGATTGTTTAAGTGTTTGGATCCTCTTCTGCAAAACCCAACATCGAATTCAGTGAAGGGCCGTGTTGTGTGGCCTCTCCTCATACCGGCAGGTGAAGCCCACCACCCCAAAATGGAAGTCTTGTTGTTTGTATTCATATTGGTGGATACACCCTTTTTAGGGTGATCCATCGGGGTGTTATATAAAACCCTTTAAGATTGATCTTTTCTGTTGTATTAAGAATTGTAATTTGATTTTTAATTGGAAAGTCTATGTAATTACAATTGAAGTTAATTTGGTTTCAATTGGGAAACCAAATGGCTTGGAGGGAAAGTTGGGAATTCCCAAATTTGAAACATGGAAAAGCTCCGTCTCGGGCTTGGGCTCGGGCTCGGGCTCGGGCTCCGGAGAGTCAATTCAGATCCCGGATCTTGATACTTTTGCTGCGGGTTTCATTTGACTGGTCGATTAAATTAATCACACGGATTATTTTGGATTCGTAAATGAGAATTCAACTCGACCCAAAAGATGGTCGTTATGGCCGCGGTTTCGGGATTCGAAAAGACGCGCCCGTTGAGGGGCGTTTTCGGAAATCGAAAGGTATCGTGCGCTAGGGCACGCGACCTTCTTTATATATACCCCTTCCCCCACGTCGTTTTCTCCACTCGCAAGAAAGATCTCACGCCGCCTCGGTTCTCGTTCTGCTTCTTCCTCTCGCGGACGAACCACCTTCTCTTTCTCTCGGGTGCAAGTTCTCGGAGGTACTTTCGAGGACGGTCTCGTCGGTGTGCGCGGACGAAGACCGTGGACCGTCGTATTCTGGGAGCGGATCGCCAGTAACCTTCGCACCGGTATTGTGGGGACGATATCCTCTCTAAGGACAGTCCATTTCATGGACGCTTCAGTGATCTCTAACCTTATTCTTCTTTCATTTTGTTTGTCGACGGTCTCGTCGGTGTGCGCGGACGAAGACCGTGGACCGTCGTATTCTGGGAGCGGATCGCCAGTACCCTTCGCACCGGTATTGTGGGGACGATATCCTCTCTAAGGACAGTCCATTTCATGGACGCTTCAGTGATCTCTAACCTTATTCTTCTTTCATTTTGTTTGTCGCAATTCGTTTACTACTTTATCTTTCATGGATCTCGCCCTAATGTATGTTTTTGTTTATTTAATCGGTTCCTGCTTGCATTCTGTAATCGGATAATGGATTGGAAATGCATGACGATAATATTGTTAATATGTAATGCTTTTCTTTTAATTCATATGGATCCATGTAATTACTGTTTAATATATGCGATAATGATCCTGTCAACAACAATCTTAGAGAGTATATCCGGAACCGTTTTTAAAATCATATCGGAAACGATGTTTAAATCGAGGGTGGATATGACGGGTATGCCTGAAAAATTCGATGGTCAGAACTTCAAGCATTGGCAACAATGCATGAAGATCTGATTAACCACCATAGAATTAATCTCTATGCTTGAAACCGATTCTCCTACGGTGGAAAACGAAAACCCCTCACCCGATAGCCAGAAGGCGTAATCTGCGTGGAAAGAACGCGATGGTATATGTCGTGGTTGCATCCTGTTGGCTCTGTCCAATACGTTGTTTGACATGTACTGTTCGTCCACGCAGACTGTGAAGGGGCTATGGGAAGATTTGGATCGGAAGTATAATACCGAAGATCTCAGTATTGAGAAATACTCCGTGGCCAAGTTTTTAAAGTTTTCCATGGCCGAAGGGAAGTCGGTTTCTGAACATGCACACGAGTTTTTACTCATGCTCCATGATTTAGAAGATGCCGAAATGAAACTTCCTAAAAAGATTCAAGTATGTGCATCATAGAAAAATTCCCCAAGTCTTGCGAAGACTTCAGTATGACCCTGAAACACAAGAATGAGAAAATATCTATGGATAACTAGATGGTGGCAATTACCATAGAGGAAGAACACAGGAAACAAAAGCATGTGCTTCCTGTCGATATTCAGGCTAAGGTCAATCTCATGACCTCGAATGGCAAAGATAAGAAGGTAAAGGGTACTAATAACAATAAAATGAAACCAAAGGGCAATATCCAGAAACAGACAAAGAATAAATCCTGCTGGCACTGTAATCGGGTTGACCATTGGAAGAAGGATTGTCCATCCTTAAAGGCTCAACCTAAGGCTGCAGATGGGAGTCCACAAGTGAATGTGATCACTATTGGACTTGGGGTTAGCGAGGGGCATGTCTCTGTAAAACCTAAACTATACCATATCCATGATCTAAATGAGTGGCTCGTGCATACATGAGCCAATGTAAATATTTATTCTGACAGAACTTTGTTTTCTTCTTATCGGACCTGTAACAGTAGGACTGTGAAGATGGGGAACGATTCTGCAGCCAGGGTGCTAGGGTCGGGACAAGTCAACTTGAGGTTCTCCTCTGGACGTGTCTGGACGTTGCACATGATGCTATATGTTCCTGACATCAAGATGAATGTTTTATCTGGCTCTATCTTAGTTAGAAATGATTTTGAATTGAACTTTAAATGTAATAAAGTTGTCATTCTTAGACATGGTATTTTTTTATGGAAAAGGCTATTTGGCAGATTTTGATTTGTTATTTAAAATTAGATATGATTAAGTAAACATTAATGCAATGAATGTTTTAAATTCTGAATGTTCTAATTCTGTGTCTCATGTTGTGAATAATCTAGAATCTTGTGTTATGTGGTATGGTAGATTGGGACATGTGAACTTAAATTCTATTAAAAGAATGATGAATTTAGAGTTGATCCCTAAACACACTATTGATAAAACTCAAAAATGTGAAATCTGTGTGCAAGCTAAGACACCTAGGAAGTCTTTTCAGTCTATCTCTAGAGATAGTGAGATCTTGGATCTAGTGTACACAGATATTTGTGAGTTTAATGGTGTGTTGATCCGAGACAATAAATATACTTTATCACCTTTATAGATGATGACAGTAGATATTGCTATGTATATCTAATGAAAACCAAGGATGAAGCCTTAGAGAAATTTCTTATATTTAAGAATGAGGCTGAGACACAAATAGGAAAAGTTCTTAAACGCCTTAGGTCAGATAGAGGAGGTGAATATACCTCTAACTTATTTGATGAACAATGCAAATCGTTTGAAATAGTTCATGAAATTACGACCTCATATTCACCGCAATCAAATGGGATAGTAGAATGGAAAAAAATAACCTTAACTGACATGATCAATGCTCTCCTACAGAGTTCTGAACTTCCAACCTATATATGGGGAGAAGCCTTGAATACGGCCTGTCATATTATGAATAGGGTTCCTCCAAAGTATATGGAAAAGTGTCCTTTTGAACTTTGGAGAAATAGGAAACCGAGCTTAAGATATCTCAAAGTGTGGGGCTGTCTCGCTAAGGTTTTAGTCCCAGAACACAAGAGAAAGAAGCTTGGTCCTAAAACTGTTGATGTGGTCTTCTTAGGTTATTTAGAAAATAGCTATGCAAATAGGTTCTTGGTAATTCGGTCCAAGATACCGAACATAGATGTCAACACCATTGTTGAACTCTGTGATGCTACCTTCTTTGATGACGTCTTCCCGTTGAAGACTGTGATTCCTCAGAATCTGACCATTGAGGGTGCCTCCACATCAGGATCTATTCCAGATCAAACGGAAAGGATAACGAATGTGGGGACTGAGACTCAACCTGAACCCAATGACCTTTCAGAAGAGATTGAGCCAAGGAGGAGTAAAAGACCTCGGATAGCCAATGATATGGGTAGCGACTTTGTTGTCTACCAGATCGAGGGTGATCCACCAAGTTACAAGGAAGCCATGGCTTCATCTAAAGCAAAACAATGGAAGGAAGCCATCAAATCTGAGATGGATTCCATTATGGCTAATGGAACTTGGGAGTTGGTTGATTTATCCAAAGGGTGCTCTACCATTGGGTGCAAGTGGGTGTTTAAGAGAAAGCTTAGGCCTGACAGATCAATTAAAAGTATAAAGCCAGATTAGTTGCTAAATGCTTTAGGCAGAAAGAAGGTATCGATTATTTTGATACCTCTTCCCCTTTGACTAGTATGACCACAATCTGGATGCTCAAAGCATTAGCCTCTGTATATAATCTCTCTATCCACCAGATGGATGTGAATACCGCCTTCCTACATGGCGATCTTGAGGAAGAGATCTATATTGATCAACCTGATGGACTTGTGACTCTTGAGAATGAGGAAAAGGTTTGCAAGCTTGTTAAATCTCTTTACGGATTGAAACAAGCACCAAAGCAGTGGCATGAAAAATTTGACAAAACTATTTTGTCATGTGGCTTTAAGGTTCATGAATTCGATAAGTATGTCTATTCCAAGGTGAAAGGTGATGAGTGTATTGTCTTGTGCCTGTATATTGATGATATATTGTTGTTCGGATCACATATGAGGATTATTAATGAGACTAGATCATTCTTAAGTAGCAAGTTTGAGATGAAGGACATGGGTGTTGTTGATGTGATCTTGGGTCTCAAACTGACAAGGTCAGTTGATGGGATTGTAGTTTCTCAATCTCACTATATTGAGAAGGTACTTGAGAAATTTGGATATAAAGATTGCAAGGTTGTAAGCACTTCTTTTGATTCATCCAAAACGTTGTTTAAGAATAAAAGTGGAGTACCTGTACCTCAACTAAGGTATTTACAAGTAATAGAAAGTTTAGTGTATCTTGCAAATTACACGAGACCTGATATTTCATTCTCGGTTGCAAAGCTGAGTAGATACACTAGTTGTTCTGACTGTACTCACTGGGAGGCTCCGAATCGAGTATTGAAGTACTTGAAGGGAACTATTTCCCTTAGTTTGCATTATGGTAGACATCCATCTGTACTAGAAAAATATAGTGATGCAAGCTGGATAGGGAAAATATAGGAGTCTGGGAATAATGGTGTTACTGGGTATGTCTTTACCCTTGGAGGCGGTGCAGTCTCCTGGAGGTCTGTGAAACAGACCATTCTAGCTCGATCCACCTTTGAGGCCGAGCTGTGTGCTTTGGACAACATTGGAATTGAGACTGAATGGCTAAGGGAACTTCTATCTAAAATTCCCATGGTAGGTCAGCCAGTTCCTGCGATCTCGGTACATTGTGATAATATGATCACAATTGTCAAGATCAAGAGTTCAAAGTTCAATCAGAAAACAAGAAGACACATACAAATCGGACTTAAGACGTTAAGGGATTCGGTGTCTCGAGGGGTGTTGGCTGTGGATTTTATTGGATCCAAAGATAACACGGTAGATCCGTTGACTAAGGGACTTGGTAGATCTTTAGTCCTAAAGTTTAGGCTTGGGATGGGACTGAGATCCATTGGGAGTTCCTCTACAGTAGCAACCCAACCTATCTGTGGAGATCCCACAAAGTAGGTTCAGTGAGGTAATAACAAGCTGTTTGGAGAATTGGTTGGCACTCTTATTTTAATACGTATGCATAAGTGTCTTATCTCTGGAAGCCTGAGTGCCATTTAAGCTGCAAGTTTAGGAAGTGCGTAGGCTCTGAATGGGTTCAATCCTTTGGGCAGGATGTTAGCAGTGCATCCTTGGAGAACGCCACCTATGTGAGTGTTACTGTGGGCCGCAGTTAAAGGAAGATGGTCTTCCCTGAATATACTTATGAAACAGGATAAGGGTGCATGGCCTTTAAGAGCACCAACCATGAAGATTGTACCAAGAACAACACTTTGTTGTTTCTACCGTATACTTTAACACCAAGGTCTGAAGTTCAAGACGTAGTTCACTTCGTTCCTGTTAAAGTGAAAGTAGTAAACTCAGGTAGAGGTTCAAACCGGAAGGTACCTTTACTGAAAATAAAGTGTGGTAGCCGAAAGAAATCATTTAACTCTTTGAATCTCTTTTTTAAATTGGTGAATTCATGGGGGATTGCTGTATTAAGAATTGTAATTAGATTTTTAATTGGAAAGTTTATATAAATACAATTGAAGTTAATTTGGTTTCAATTGGGAAACCAAATGACTTGAAAGGAAAGTTGAGAATTCCCAAATTTAAAACATGGAAAAGCTTGGGTGGAAGTTTAGTACCATACCTAGTATGTCTAAACTTTTGGTGGGTTTATATATGAGTTCATACCCCAAGCTCTTGTAGAAATAGTAGAGAGGAGGAATGAAGGACCACACACGCGCACGCACGCGCTCCGCTCAGTCTCCGATTCGGGCTCGGGCTCGGGAGAGTCAATTCGGATCTCGATACTTTTGCTGCGAGTTTCATTTGACTGGTCGATTAAATTAATCACACAGATTAATTTGGATTCGACTAAAATGGGAATTCAACTCGACCAAAAAGATGGTCGTTATGGTCGCGGTTTCGGGATTCGAAAAGACGCGTCCGTTGAGGGGCATTTTCGGAAATCGAAAGGTAATGCACGCTAGGGCACGCGACCTTCTTTATATATACCCCTTCCCCTACGCTGTTTTCTTCACTCGCAAGAAAAATCTCACGCCGCTTCTGTTCTCGTTCTGGTTCTTCCTCTCGCGGACGAACCACCTTCTCTTTCTCTCGGTTGCAAGATCTCGGAGGTACTTTCGAGGACGGTCTCGTCGGTGTGCGCGGACGAAGACCATGGACCGTCGTATCCTGGGAGCGGATCGTCAGTACCCTTGGCACTGGTAGTGTGGGGATGATATCCTCTCTAAGGACAGTCCATTTCATGGACGCTTCGGTGATCTCTAACCTTATTCTTCTTTTATTTTGTTTGCCGCAATTAATTTATTGCTTACCTTTTCTGGATCTCGCCCTAATTTATGTTTCTGTTTATTTAATTGGTTCCTGCTTGCATTCTGTAATCGGATAATGGATTGGAAATGCATGACGATAATATTGTTAATCTGTAATGCTTTTCTTTCAATTATTTGGATCTGTGTAATGTGTAATTACTGTTTAATATATGCGATAATGATCCTGTCAACAACATATTGTTCATCCTCTATGATAAGAGAGAAAGAGAGGGAGACCCGCTACTATCGCTGAGGAATAACCCAACTAAGTGTGATTCTCGTAAGTATAGTTCTATGCATTTGATCTACATTGTATTTCCACTGCATGCAACAGTGAAATAACACAAGGTACTCGCTAAACAAATTGATAGGTTATAAAAAAATCCAATGTCTCATCTATTTAACTAAGAAACCTAGTTTGAAATCCACAACTCAAGTACTCTAGCTTTTATTGAACAAAATACCTTTAACAATCTAAGCAATATGAAAACTAGTTTTGTTGTGTACGTTGCTTATTTCCTATTTTCTTGCTTTAACGTGTAAAATATGTAACTTGTCCAACCTAGTCGCCATTCATTTGAAGTCTCGTCCCGGAGGGTGCAAGATTGAGGCGAGTGGCCCCTAGTTCTCTGATCATTCTATGAGAATGACCAAGTTGTGTTGAGGGTTATATATTTAGTTAGATGGGCAGTCTAAGTATTTTTCTGTAAAAGATCTAAATATGAATCAAGTGAGGAAGAGTATAAGATATTGAGAGATCAGAGGATTGTGGATGGAAATAAAGATACCGACAAACTAGCTGTTAGAATATTTTGTTGTATTAAATTCATAATAATATATATTATAACTTTAATTTTTTAATCAATTAGCTTTTTTTTGCAATGCAATAATTATTAAAGGTGTTTATATACAGTGAAAAAACCCGGTTGAAGACACTATTTCCTTGAAGGTGCAGAAAAAGAGTGGCGTCTAGATCATAGAGTGAAACTATTCACAGTCCTAATAAGATTGGGAAGTAATTGCAACCAAATGACAGCAATTTCTCAGCAAGATAAGAAAGATTCAAGGATATGTGTATATGCAACTCTAGAGAAAAACGGAAAACTGTTGGAGTATTCATTGTATGCGTCACTTATGAGAGATGGGTAAATGGATCTCTCCAAGATCCATTTACCCCATCCAAGAGTTTAGTCCCACATCTGCCAGTGGTGGGACTTGGAGGCTCTGTGGAGGCTGTATAAGGAGCCCCAGTCCTCCTGTATTAGATGAGAAAGTCAATAGACAAACCTGGCCCTTTGAGGCCTTCTCCTGTGGTTTCATCCCGCTCCTTAGAGAGTAGGGTTCCACGTAAAATCCCGTTGTTCATATTGTTCTTTATCTTTTTTCATGTTTTCGCTTCCGCTTCCTATTTTCTAACATGGTATCAGAGCAGGTCTATTCTCCGGGATTTTAAGTTCTTTATTGTTTTGTTCATTCGATATTCGATGTTATGTTGAAGGATTATTTGTTCAAGATTATGATCTGTCTGGGTATACTAGGGTTTGTTTTTAAACCCTAATTTCTGTAATAAGTTGATGTTCATCATTCTAAGGGTTCTTTTACGAAACCTATGATTCAAGCGCATCTCTCCAGGCGGAATCCTACTCTTTGCCGCACAAACTCGCTTGGCAGATCCCAACAGTATCTTGTTCCATCGAAGACATCCCGGCGCCGTCATCTTCTTCTAGCGGCAAGAGCCGCTTCTCCAAACGGCATGATCCCCCAGGCGGCAAGAGCTCTCACACGTCGCCTCGCCCAGATCCCACTGGCACATCTTTTCCAGCATCTCCACGAATGCCACATCTCCATGCAACTCGCACGCAGGCGGCACCCTCTCCTCCATCCAGGCCGCACCCCGGCGGTGCAGATCCAACAACCAGGCCGTGCCCAGGAGACTCACACGCAGGCTCTGCCCCTTCCTTTCTCGCGATTGCAGGTGACGCAGGCGGCGCCCCTCAAGCGCCTCGATCCAGGCGCATTTCCAGGTCACGCGCGCAACCCCCAAGCAGCTCGCAACACCTCTCTTCGTGTGAGGCGGCGCGATGCCCTGCGCACTGACCTCCCCCTTCATCCCAATCGAGCCCAGGCGGGGCTCCCGCCTCAATCTTCAGGTGCAGGACCTCCCAATCAGAGGCAGCGTGCGCCGCTCCCATTCTCCAGGGCGTGTTTTTTTTCCTTGCGAGGGAAGGGTTCCCAGAACACTAAGGGCTCCGTGATTTAATGGCCCGCGTGGACCAATGGTTATTCTGAAAAAAAAGAAAAAAAAGGGAAGGAAAGGATTTGTTTTAAAAATATCAAAAAAGAGGGAGAAGAAAAGAAAAGGCGCGTACAAGAAAAAATCGCATGTAATTGCAAAAAAAAGGAGAGAAGAAGAAAAGCCAGAAAGAAAATTGAACGGCTTATGTGATGGCTATTACAAAAAAAATATGTGGCGGATTATTAAAAAATGAAAAGCCGCGAGAAATTTTTGAGAATGCACATGTTTTCCCCCATTATTTGGTCTTCTCCCAACTTGATCGATGTCATGTTTTCCGACCAGTATGGGAGAAAGGGGGAGTATATATGTAGAGTCATAGGTCTTGATCCAGATTCAGATGTCAGTCTCCAGACCAGTCGGATATTCAAACTCTACAGTTTTTCAAATGAAGATTTTTTATGCACAATTCCAGACTCGACGTTCAGATTCCGAGTCCCAATTTGATGCGCATATTCAGACTCGACATTCAGATTGGTCAGAGTCCAAGTTCGAGGCACTCCATAATGAGAGGCCCATTTTTCGAGTTCTCTAGAGAGACTCAATTTTCAGACACACATATGTTTGCGGTCATTTTCAGATGAGCACGTGTTTGCCATCTATTGTAGTGGTCCCCATCTTTTTCTTATTGTTTCGGCCAAAGTTTTTATGTGAGCCATAGGGACTCCAGAGTAGAGGACCATTCCCTATGCCATGTTGGCAAAGGTTTTCATGTGGTATCATAGGTACACCAGAGTAGTGCACCATTCTCTGTGCTAGATGGGGGAGACCTAGTTCTCCGAAGAGGGGACTTCTTTCAGACTCCATTCTCCAGCGACCGTGGACTCCGACGAGGATTGCACTTCCACGGCCTTTTTCAGTTAATCCCTTTTCAGAGATGGAGCAGTTGTCCACATTATTGTGGCGGGCCAGAGTACTCCAACGAGGAGACTCATTTCCAGTTGCAGTGACTCTGACAGGCGCAGTTCAGAGCACATGTTCTCCGACAAGGAGATTCAACAGACTCACACTCCAGCCCGTTCGTCCTCCTCACCTGCACGGCATGAGAAGCAACGTCCTCGACAGCAGCAGTTGTGCGCGTTGGGTTGATATTGTCCGTAGTGTCCTGTATGTGAGTTGAGTTTCTTTCTGCTTGTCCAAGCTGAGTATTGCATGCTCCATCTTGAGGGGGAGTGTTGGAGTATACAATGTATGCGTCACTTATGAGAGAGAGGTAAATGGATCTCTCCAGGATCCATTTACCCTATCGAAGAGTTTAGTCCCACATCTACCAGTGGTGGGACTTGGAGGCTCTGTGGAGGCTATATAAGGAGCCCCAGTCCTCCTGTATCATATGAGAAAGTCAATAGACAAACCTGGCCCTTTGAGACCTTCTCCCGTGGTTTTATCCCGCTCCTTAGGGAGTAGGGTTCCACGTAAAATCCCGCTGTTCTTATTGTTCTTTATCTTTTTCCATGTTTTCGCTTCCGCTTCCTATTTTCTAACAAAAATTATATAAATATGGTTCATACGTGCGGCGATTTTGTGGAAATATAATGTCATGCATCTTGTAGAATGGATACCAAACCTTCATCAACAATAAAAAAAACACAAGGGAGCTGACATACAAGTTTCATTGGCCTACACGGATCCTTGACAGTGAATTTCAGTTCTTCATCCCACTCTGGATTCAGACAATTCTTCTTCACCTTGGTTTTCGCTTTCTGCAAAAAAGTAGCTGTTTACAGAAAATTCATTATAAATGCAAATGCCTCTCAGTTCAACCTCTAACATTAAATTTGTAATTCGGTATAAGTATGTTCTGTCGAGCTGTAACTTAAATGCTGTTAGCTCAGATTTGAAGTAATCCCTGAAGTGACACCAGGTTAGGAAATTAACTGTAACAATACATATAAACCTATGGCCAACGGAGGGTGCCAGAAATTCAACTGATTCTCATTTGTCCCATGGAATCTATTTATTCATTATTCATCACAGACAAAATTTTCTAACTCATCACACCCAACAATGAAATAAAAAAAATCCACAATGGACACGAATATCATTAATCCTCCACTCTCACTATGCCAGCTTCTTCTTGAGAATTCACCCCTGAATTGGTTATAGGATTGCTATATCGGTCGAAAATGGAATAGCTTGCAGATTATTATTCTGAAATCAGTGATACCTTGCATCTCTTGTTTGTGTTGCATCCCACTGCTCCTTCGTAAAAATGCCCATGTCCCTACCAAAGGCATCATGAAGGATCTTAGAAATCCAGTTCAACTATCTCCACTTATTCTTTCTTCAACTGTCCATACAAGAGACAACGACCACATATCATCACTACTCATACTTAACTTGGTTAGCACCATTTATTTCATTGGGTAGAGGTTCGGACTTCTAAATTGGGAATTCAAGAAGGCATGTCATTAATTTTCCAATCTGCTACCAATCATGTTTATTCCAAATAGAATCAATGGCTGGCCTTTCCACCACTGTATTTGTATCCAGTAGAAATTATATAACCGCTAGTTCACTAGACCATAATGAACCTTATCTCATATGTTCACATCCATGACTTTAAAATGATCGTAACCCGTTTCTTCTTCCCCAACAGCCACCAATAAGCGTGAATGGTCGAACATAGTGCAACTCCTTGGTTTACTTTTACCTCTTTATGCAATGTCCCGAGCGTAAATTTCCGTGTTGTTATTTAGGAAAACGGACTGTGATAACTTGTTGGACTCGGACCCAGGAGACCCGTTAGAAATCCGAGTATTCAAGTAGTAATCCTCCTCTTTTATAACTCATGCTCACACTTCATGAGAATTAAATGAGGGGCTATTTTTGGGGTTTTACAACCTCCATCCTTTGGGGGGGGGGGGGGGGTCTCAATGTGTTCAATTGGCCCCAAACTAAACAGGTTATTGGAGTAGTTTTCCTCGGTAACGGTCCGAAGATCTAAGTTTACAAAACTGACTATTTTATGACGACCACAATGGTCATCATCCCAACCACATTCATCAAGACATCCATCCCAGAGACATGGAGCCAAATTCTTCATTGCTAATTTCATTGCAACTCTATCTTCTCCTCGAATCATTCCATGCCAGAATGTGGGAAGCTTTTCTGCCTAAATCGAAAGCAAACGATTTTTTTTCTTGTGATGAATCTAGACCCAAACTGTTGTCGAGGAGAACCAACATTGGGTCTAGGTGTAATAGACCCCGGGCATCACCTAAAACGCTTAAGCTCAGTATCTCAACTAAAATCTGAAGGAAGATTGTTACGACGAAGGTGGTCAATCTGTAGACCAAAATTTTCACACATCCGCGCTGATCTAACAGAGAAGAAGCACCTGATTGCCCAAAAGGAGGACGATGTAGGGGTCGCTGCCGCGGACGTCCCTGCAAGCGAGATTGACACCCCGCACCACCCTTACGATGAGACTGCCCATCGGATGAGATGAGAGCAGCAGGCGGCTGTGAGATGGGCAGAGAAGGGAGCAGGAGATGAGAAAAGGTCGTGCGTGGGGGGATGGGGGTTAATATATGGCGTCGGCACGACCGTTTGCTGACCTTTTCGAAGGCGCGCGGTCAAAACACTGAAGACATTTGGGTTTTTTACATGTACCCTTTGCAATTGCGGTCATATCCCTGGCATTTTTGCAATAACAATTGTGTCCATGTATTCTTCCCAAATTCACAGTACTGCCTTGTTATTGTTACACTTATGCCCTTATTTTACCTTAACATAAGGGTAATACCGTAAATTTTGTAAGAAAATTGAGGCACAAGTGTTGTTGCGAAAAAAAGGTAGGTGTAGGTTATAATTACCAAATCTTGAAGCACGAGTGTAAAAGAGGTACGCGTATAAACTAAAATTTGAGCAGCATCTCATACATTCAAATTATAAAATTCAAATTATAAACAGTAGCAGATTTTAAATTAAAAATTTCAAACTAAAATTTGAGCATAGTAGATTTTAATTCAAAATTTTAAACTAAAATATGAGAATAGTAGATTTTAATTCAAAATTTTAAACTAATAGCTCAAATATCCCATTTCATATGTATATTTTTCAAATCAAATCTTTTAAATAGTAAAAGATCTTAATTCAACTTTTAAATTTAGAAATTTGAGCAGAAGAATTAAAATCAGACTTAAAACTACTAAGTTCAGAAGTTTATTTCAATAAATAAAGTCCTAAATTTTCAACAAATAAGGAATCAGTTGTGCAGAAACACATGCATGGCAGCAAAGAGGGGCAAGAGATTGTACCTCTTTTGGGTCTTCAAATTGGAGGAAACTTGCATGCATGCAGCTCCAAGAAATGAGACCTTCTAGCTGTTGTTTGAAGTAGCAGTAGCAAGCATATGGCAGTTGGGAGGCACCAACAACAACCTTAGAAGCAAGGAGTAGTATATGGCTGGTCCAAGAACAAGGGGCAACAACTCCAGTGGCTGTTTGGAGGCTCCAGGGCGATCTTGGGTAACAGCTTTGGCAGTTGTTTCTCCAGCCGCTACAAGGGAAGGAATTGCTGGAGCTTCACTCGGGCAGCAGCAACAGGTACTGCTTTGGAGCAGCAGCCTGCTGAGAATTAAGCAGCAATAACTGTTGCTATTGGCAGCTGCAAGGAGCTGCTTCAACAGTACAATAGCTTCTCGATGGATTTTTGGAGAGGAATTAGGCTTCTTCTCGGTTGGGGAGAGATAGAGAATCTTGGGAATTTCGGAAATTTAGGGGGGAAATGGGAAGGGGTTGATATAAATAAGGAGATGGAGTAGGTTAGGTGTGCCCAAATGGAGGAGAGGAGATAGCCAAGTGGAGTAAGAAAAGGCTGTTATGATTTGCAATCATTTTTTTTATTTTTTAAATCTAATCCTTTAGCTACCATTTAGGTGAAATATCAAAGTTACCCCTATTTCCATCTCGAATCTCTGATTTAGATGATCGATTGCTCATTTTGATCGTCTCTTAATGACGATCAAAATGAGCACAATATTCATATGTTTTTGATCTGGGATGAATTCAGAAATTGTCAAGATACGATCCTTAATTTGTGAATACATTTTGTGACTTTAAATGGTCAAACGACCTCTGATCGATGAACAATCAATTTCGTTGGTCTTATTTTATCTATACGAATTTTATGATGGCCTCATATTACTTTTATGATTTCTGATTGTGTTACAACTTTTCCGATAACATGCATTACGATGCAATCGATTTTTAATCGATTGATCACAAATGAATTTTGATTTATGATTTATGGATCAATTCATATTATTTAATATTGATTGATAGTTTTATCGGGTCAAATGGAGTAGAATCAGGTCGGGCTCGGGTTATTCAGATTTATGTGTCACAAATATAAAAACCTCGAAGGGAATCTTGTCCTCGAGACTCGAGTCAAAGTCATTGTGTTTTATCTGAATTTCATCTTGCCATAAAAACCTCAAAGGGTTTTGAACCAATAAAAACCTCAAAGGAAAAATAAGCCATGTTCTTTCTACATGTATATAATTAAATGAGCTTATTTTGACGATTACCTGAGAAGAGATGTGGGTATCATGCTCGCATGTTTGCTTTAGTCTTCCATGTTACCTCTTCGATACCATGTCAGAGCCATATCACCTTGACTAAGGAAATCTCATTGCTATGAAACTTCTTCACAACACTGTCAAGTATTTGCACTAGCCTCTCCTCGTATGTCAAGTCGAGCTCCATGTCAAGATTCTCATAGCTGATGACGTGTTGAGGGTCATGAATGCACTTCCTAAGGTTGGATATATGAAATACATCATGTATAGTTGATAGGTATGGAGGAAGGGCTACTCGGTAAGCCACCTTCCTCACACGAGTAATAATTTCAAATAGTTTAACATACCGGGGAGTCAACCTGCCACGAACACCAAATCTTTGTACCCCCTTCATGGGATATACTCATAGAAACACCCAATCTCCCACCTGTATTTTCAGGAATTTCATTAGCATGAGAGATTAAGTTGAATATTAATAGGTCATATCTGACATGGATTAAGAGAAGATGTTCGGATTACCTTAAACTCTAAGTCTCTTCTCCGACGGTCTACACGACTCTTCTAGTGGTTCTGCACCGTTAGAATCCTTTGCCTCACAAGGTCAACAACCCTCGCAGTGTCCTATAAAAAATACAGAGAAGCGTGATCACCTACCTCATGCCAACCGAGAGGCGCAAGGCATCTCTGTCGGTATAGGGCTTTGAATGGTGCTATGTCGATACTGGAATAGTGGCTGTTGTTGTACGTGAACTCTACCAACGGTAGGTGCTCCCTGCGGGACCCTTTATACTCTAGAGTGCATGCACATAGTAAATCCTCAAGTGTCCGAATGGTGCGCTCACTCTGTTCGTCGGTCTACGGATGGTACACGAAACTCATCTTTAGCTTTTTCTATAGTGTTGAATTGAACTGGTGCCAGCAGTGAGATGTAAACTTTAAGTCTTTGTCAGGCACTACCTCACGTGGTACACAATGATGCATGATATCGTTCCGAAAATA
Organism: Ottelia alismoides; assembly: GCA_037367405.1. NCBI lineage: Eukaryota > Viridiplantae > Streptophyta > Magnoliopsida > Alismatales > Hydrocharitaceae > Ottelia > Ottelia alismoides. Next base: position 28,278 of record JAZKJV010000605.1, read on the forward strand.
TAGACTTTCGATTTAGGACATTCCACTCCTCGTCCTCCATGGCTTTATACTTCTCCCTTTTGAGTGAAAGACATAGATCTTTCTGGTACATCTTCAAATTGCATCTTCCAGAATGTAAAGTTCAATCCATCAAACTTCTCGATCTTGTGCTTCGTTTCTTCTACCATCTACGTAGATGTTGATCTTCGAACCACGACTCTGATACAAGTTGTTGGAGGTGGATATGCTCAAGTACCGCACAAATACAACCACAATCATAGAAGAAAAATATAAACAATCACACAAGATAACAATTTATAGTTGTTTGTCAATGTTCCCAATCCACTTGCTCACACCGGACTCATAGCTCCAAGGATCCTTTTATACGGCTACACAAATACCAAAGTACTAAGCAATCCCTACTATCATTACTCAACCAATTAAGATACATGAGGAGGATTGGGCATCTCGGCTATCCAATCCATCAGCTCTCAGCTAATCAGAATACATGATGGAGATTAACATCTCAATAGTCCAACCCATCAGCTCTCATCTAATCAGAATATAGGAGGATGATCAAGCATCTAAGTAATCAAGCCAATCAGCTTTCAACCAACCAGAATACACGAGGGAAATCAACCATATTAGCAATCATCTCCACTAGTTTTCAGTCAATTAATCTTCACATGATAAATCCCAACATATATAAATGTGTATACTTAACTATTAAATGCAAATTAAATGATATAACAATAAATAGTTACTTATTTCTTTTTTTGCTTAAATGCCATGATACAAGCTAGTTAAATGTTCAAATATCATTTATTACATATCTTTATTTACAAATGAAATTGGATTAAATGTATGCCAATACTTATATATATAATATTATGCTATAATTTCAATTAATCATTCATTAAGATACTTGTTAAAGTTTTTCGTTGCCTACACTTTTCATTTTCACCCAACCTCTCTCTCTCTCTATATATATATAATGCTATATTGGGTTAGTTAGCTCACCTTTCATTATGACCTAGGTATTGTTCAAAAGAAGATATTGGTTACTATTTAGAGGATTAGCTACTATTTATCTAAATGATCATCCACTTTTCACTTTCTTAGCTTAGTTTGCTATTGCTACTTTTGGATGCATGTTTGGCTCTATAAATAGAAGACATATAAACTTGTTATACTTTTCCTTCGGGATATTATTAATATGTTATATTTTTTCCATATTCAATGTGGTTGGTCATGAGATTGTTTCATATGCAATGTTGGACGATTTGATCTTTGATTGATCGATATAATAAACCTCCACAAAGAAATTCTGACATGATCAAGGTTGGTCTGATACATGACTGTTATAGTCATATACATGAAGAGTACTAACTGTATTTTGCTCGTTAATAAGATAGGAATAAGTTTACTCGGTGCTTGCAAAACATAAAAACAATTTTTTAGATAAAAATTTCCATTTTTTCATTGCACGAACTCTTCATTATAGGAGTGTATAAACTTCATTGTTTTCCAAAAAAAGAGACTATATTATATATTGAGCAATGTTCCTTCCGAGACACGTGTAATGTGCTCATATTTAACGAAAAATCGCGACTTCAAAGGACGGAATCGAGATCTTTTTGGGAATGCCAAGAGATACGATAATATCTAGTAATCACGTCGCAACCCATTTCGTCTATAAATATGTAAATAACGACGCGTTACTACATTATTTCTGTCAGATCTTCTATACAATAATCCATGGCATCAAAAAATGGCGGAGGCGAAGGCGAGTAGGTGCAATCTTTTATCCTTACTTTTCATTTTTCATGTAATAAAAATATTTTTAGTTATTGTATTTTTTTCATTTGTCTTTAGGTTTTTCTTCCTTCAGTAGTTTTATTTTTCTATGCTATATAAGTTTGAGATTGGAATTCTTGTTTCAAATAGCTTAAAGTGTTGGCAATTATTTTTTACCCTTTTCTCTTGAAGCTATGCATTTCTTCTTCTTAGGAAGCTTGTCTTAAGGCACTATAGAAGTTAAAAACAACATAGCTTCTTTTCACATTTGATGCTCGTTTTGATTTCTTGTTCACTAAAATAGAAATATATTCAGAAAGCATTAAAAAATGTAATTGATGCCGACTAAAGGAAGTTCTATTTTTTCTCAGGATTTTTTTCTTCATGTATTTCCATTTGGATGACTAAATTACCCATACCTAAGTTTCATTTGAAAGTTCTTCGTGCTTAAGTATTGATGACAAAATTCCATGCGAAAAATTCGAAATATACAAGTCATATATACTTTTCACGTTACATTTATCTTTTGGGGTTTGCCGTTGCTGTAACAGCGAAGGGCCGCATGATCACGATCAAACGGCACATGGAAGGCCCTCGATAACCACGAACCCGTGTGCGCTACTTGACCGTGATCGAGCGGCCCTCCGCTGTTACATCAACAGCAGAGGATCCGTGTCCTTGCCTACAGATCCCCCCTTGATTTGCGATCTGCATGTTAACTGTTCAAGTTTGCCATGCAAAACATGACAGTAATCCTCAAATGACAGATTTGATATTTTCTTGTGAATGCACATTTTCAAAACCTGCAACAGCCTTCTCTACATGTATATATAGCACATGTGATTTGAGAAATAAAAACCGAAGTATATCCCATCATTTGATTCTCATGCATCGTGTTTCCACATGTATCGTATACAGCAGAAACGCATGGAGAAGAATTTATGGGTATGGAAGGCTTTTGTTTCCCGTCAATAGCAGAAAAATGGTAAGAAATCAAAGGTTATCGATTCAAAATCTAATCTGTCAAACATCACCCTTACCTCTTCGTCAAATTACATCAGAATGTGCTTTACAGATCGAAGCACAGATTGCATAGATGGAAAGAAATCGCGACAAGGATTTCTAAGGAGGGAATACGCACATCAGTACATAGCAGATTTTCTTCCTAATAGAGCGATACATTCCTATCTACATGAATCACATCTTAATACTGCATAACATCAGAAATTTAGGTTTATGCCGATAATCTACATCATAAAACATGTAAACATTTTATAGAGAATCTAGTTCACCGACGTCTATAAATATAGAGTGGCCTTGACACCATCAAAATCACCTCCACACCCCTCATAGTTAGATCATCTCAAGATGGAGGAGCAATCTAGTAGCAACAATGGCTCTTCCGATAGCGAAAATGTTCGTAACTTTGAGTTCCCACCTCTCCCTGAACCTCCACATAGTAACCTCGTGCCGCGGTCTGGACCTGATCGGGATGAAGCTAGCATTGTAGGTGCCTTGTTGTCTACTGACGACGAGAGCCAACATCTTCCTCCTCCTCGTCCTCTCGTAACAATCACGCAACTAGCTAACCAGCACGAGTTGCTAGAGCATCCTCCTCAACTGGCCAGACATTGTACCCTCCACTATGTCAATGGTTTCCCTGATTTCAGCTTCTTGGTATGTTCATTCCTTTTTGAAACTTCTTGGAGCTTATACACTAGGTTAAGCTTACATGTCATTGTTCGGTGAGTAGTATGTCACCTAAGTCAGGCTTCCCATCCACTTTGCCGTAATCTAATTCGACTAGAATGGATCAAAATCTTCATACAACAATAAAAATTTGTCCACAAGAATGAGTATTTTCGAAAATCATCGCTACATCATCCTATGCTATGCATGTAGTAACAAGTATTAATCGTTGTAAAATTATATTTAACTCTAGAGATTCACACCGAACTTATAATTCACTATAGTGCAAACAACAATTCATATAACTAGGCTAATTTTTTATCTTTCTCTTTTTGAATTTGTACTAATCATTATTAAATTCAGAAAAAAGCACTGTATCACTACAAGAAAAATGAGTTGTGGCTACGGAATGTGGTTACGGAAACTGTGGCCATGATAATTCCGTGGCCACTAGTTTCTCGTAGCTGCAATTCCGTGGCCAAAGCTTAATACAAGAGTTGTGATCACGACACGTTCTGTGGTCACTTGTAGTGACCACGACATATTCGTGGTTAGAGAACTCTCGCGACGAGACATGTAGCTAGGGCTACTGGCCAAGAGATGTTGTGGCCAGAGTCCAATTCCGTGGCAACAATCCCCACATCCGTGAACATAATTCTGTAGCAACAACTTATTTTCCTTGTAGTGTATAACTGTTACTACATAATTTCGTTAATAACGATATAACGACAAATATACTATTTATTGCAAAATTCAAAATATATCTTTTTGCAACGAGCATAAGTCGTTGTTTCATATTTAAATCAGAGGACATTATTATAAGCTCACTTTGTTGCGGTGAATGAAACAAATAGTCATTGCTACATAATATGTCAATAATAACATACAAATATATATGTTACTTGTTGTGAATATGAAAGTAACATCATTAACTTTTGCAACGATTATTTGTTGTAGTTGCATATCTAATGTTGGAAATATATCCACGATTTTTCAAATGTATGCTGTTGTAGATTAAGTTTGCATGTAATTTGTTGGTATACCAATTTGATGTATGTCTTGATGTATTTATCTCCATATTCTTATTTGATTTCTTTTACTTGTTGTGAAAACAGGGTTTCAATTTTATACTATCAAAGACTTTGAAGAGAAGGATACTCCTCCCCAAGGTCTACCTCTTATTATACATACCACTAGATTTCTTTCCAAAAAAAAGAAGAAAACAAAATGCAGGAAGGATACTCCTCCCCAAGGTCTACCTCTTATTATACATACCACTAGATTTCTTTCCAAAAAAAAGAAGAAAACAAAAATATTTCCATTATCGACTCATCGAACTTTGCGAATAATTAGGCACCTGCCGAGATGCATTTTCGCATTTATTTCGTTCGGGCAATAGTGTTGTTGGAGATAAAAGAGCTGCTATCCAATTCTATGTGGGTATCCAGATTAAGGTAATAACAAACTTATTCCTATTTATGACAGTCCCTGTAAAAACTATTACTGCTGACCCATGTTCCTGCAATTTTAAGGTATACTGTAATCCGTCGAGACACGAACTACTTGCTGGAGAATATGAGTGAGATTCAATACAAATGATTTGCAGTTGTTAGTTCTTCTGATTTGTATGTGATCAGGATCACAAAATCATTACTGATAGAATATATATAATTAATTACATATAGGGAAATACATAGCTCATTATGGGCTCACTGTCAATGATAAAATTGCCCTTTACAAGCATCATTCTAGCAATGGTCGATTAGTAAGCACTATTTACATGTCTGTTCTATCTACTTTGGTTCAGTTTCTCCTGTATCATTTTTTCTCTGCAATCTTTTTTTTGAAGGATATGATATTATTAATGCATGTTTTTGAATGTCTTGCCCCCAAAAATAGTATATCATTGCAAGGAAAGGAGACAGGCTCATGTGATTCTCAACTCGACATGAATATTAGCGAAGAGAACATCTGAAGGCTGCATATTACCATGTACTAAAAGTCTTGAATATTGTATCGAGTAGATGGAGTCAATGTCTGCTAGTTGAACATGACATCCTTATGTCTATTTTTCCAGTCTTACTGTAATTGTTTTGCATTGTGCTTTATATTATACTCGAAACATTTGCCATAGTTTTCTTGTAAGTATTTGCATAAGATTGAGATAAATGATGCAAACATTGCTAGTTATCATGGAGGAAAGGAATCCTTTTTATATATTATAAAGTTTTTTATTGTCACTTATTAGAAGGATATATGTGTGCACATATTAGGGATAGAGTCCTATACATAAGTGATGGAAAATCAATGTCTTTAATTGGCATGCTCACAAAATTTTCTTTGGTAAATCTCAAGTTCTGGGAAAATATGTATGCACAATCGAACATCACTGAAACATGTGAAGAAGAAAATGGACAATATATCATTGGCCAGTCACCTCTTACGACCGTCGAAGAAATTACTAAGAATACAACTCTCTATGTTTCCTTACTCTCTTCCTTCTCTTATCTCCATCCCTCTCTCTCCCACTCTCTCTTGTTGTGTCTTATAATCAGTGCCGTCCCTGACATTTCGTGGTGCCCTGGAAAAAGAAAAAAATGGGCCCTTAAAAAAATTCGATGAACTATGTACCCTTATATAATTCCATTAAATTTTGGACCTTAGCATTGAGTTGTTCACCGAAAATTCGATTCTATAAGGGTTCCTTTTTTGATGAGTTGTTTTATTGAAAAACTGATTACATAAGGGCTCGTTTTTCAATGAGTTGTTTCATTGAAAAATTCGATTACACAAGGACTCATTTTTTCGGTGAGTTGTTTTACTAAAAAATTGATTCTACAATGCTTCATTAGGACATATACTATTTTTTTTCTAAATTAAAAGTTGAATACATGTAAAAATAGGCCCCTAAAGTTGATGGGCCCTGGGCCATCACACACACAAACTACCCTCAGGGACGACCCTGCTTATAATGTAGTGTGATGTGGAGGTAATGCATCCATTCTCTGCACATAGACCAAGTTCAAGATCCAAAGTCCTATATATATATATATAGGGACTTTACGTGAAATACAACTCAATTCTTATCATGATTAGAAGTTCAAATTCTCTATGATTTTAAACTAATACTTAGCTTTTAAAACTAATAGTTTCCTCCTTGAGTTGAATTCCATCATGATTCACATCCTCTTGGGTCTACACTAGTTCATCCTCATCATTTGCAAGTTCCTATTGCAAGAACTCACCACCATTGGGTGTCACACCCACCTCTTGACGCCCTCAACTTGTGTCTCCTAAGCAAGCCCATATAATTCATTCATGTGCTATTTACATGATATTACACATCTCTTATGACTAAAGAATGTGCCATTGTCCTTTGACAAAGTGAACTACATTTGCTTCTTCTCGGTTGTGGTGCTTCTACATCAAAGATGTTGACAACCCCTCGATATCTTCTCATATTGCTTATCCCAAGGAAAATTGGAACTCCATACATCACCTATCATGACCCTTCCCTCAAATTAGGCATCCTCAGTCCTCTCATCACCACGTATGCTCCTTACTTAATATGAGAACTACCTCTCCAATGGCAACTCGATGTCCTTGTGACTTGATCCTTCTTATTGATAGAATTCCTTTTTTCGACATAGTAATGTGTCTGATACCCCTCAAAGTTTGTATTGTCCCCTCAAACATGCGAAATCACACTGATCCAACTCCCTTGATGTGATGACTCTTTGCACCCACCATCTTGATCATGCCATCATTGGCATTGTATGTACTAAAATTCTTCGAAGATGAGCACACATGATCAGGACATGCTGAGTATAGAAGATGTTTTGAATTTGCGTTAGTCTTTTGAGCACATTATCAACTCTCCCTCAACGAATGTAGTGGAATTCCCAAGTCTAAAACATAAACCTTAATTCTCCCTTTCTCCTTCTTACATCTCGGATAATTAGTAATCTTGTGTCACTTCTTTTAAAATATATGCACTTGATAGGACCACATGACTTGGATCAACCTCTAAACTTCATCTTTCTTGACCTATAATGTCTACTCTCTATCACTAGTACATGGCCTTCATCATTTGTTGCCTCCTTCATATAGAATAAATGGAGTGATTGACAACTAGTTGAACAAGACATCTTTTTGTCAACATTTTTCAATATTTTTGTAACCATTTCATATTTTGTTTTTACATTTGTAGTAGTTTTCTTCTAAATATTTGCAAAAAAAAAAGGAATGATATAAATGATGCTACATTACCAGTTTTCGAGGAGGATATAATTTTTTTCTCTAAATAAATCCTTTATACAGAAATCATTTTATTGTCTTTTATTATTAGTTATGGTGAATTAATGTCATTGGCATGTTCACGGAAAATTATTGTTAGTGAATTAAGTTGCATGGCCACATGTCTTTATTCCTCTAAATATTGAGGCACATATCAATAATTGAGGAAGTTCTCCATGCTTTTATGATCCTTATAAACCAAAAAGTTGTCGGCTACCATATCATCTTGCAACATCTTGCTTAAGATAATCTCAATGTCATTAGTAGATCTGCTTGTGGATTTAATGCCAAGATTGATATCCTTCCTAACCATGCAACCTTTGTCCCATTGTCAACCATACCTTATAGACACAAGTATCATGGGAAACAAAGTGCAAAGCATGAAACCAAACCAGTGGCAATCTTAGGTTTTAGATTAAAGGGACCAAAAAAGGAATATGTCAAACTATGAATAATATTACGAGGGTGAAAGGTATGAACTAAAGAAGCATGAACTTTATTGCAGAAAACATGCAAACTAGTAAATCACAAATAATTACAGATTTACATGGAAATTATACAACAAAATGGAGCTATAAAAATAAAGTTTTGGTGACTCCTTATTATATCTTCTAATACAATGAATATTATTTGTTACAAAAATATCTTTGAATCTTGAAATTGGTCTACATGCAATCTCAACATTGTTCTTAATGTGCTTGGTTCAATCAAGCGAAAAATAGTTATTTGATAAAGCTACTATAACCTCGTTATAACCATATAATCTTGCAGACGACTCGAAAATCATTCTAAAGTTTGTTAGGATGATATCCAACCATAGAATCTATGCAAGCAACAATCATGTACTCCACTTTTGAACTAGTTCTTGCACATACAACTTTCCTCTTACTCCTCCAAATCACAAGATTTCTACCCACCAATATGCAATACCTAATGATAGATCTTCTAGTGTCAGTGCATGTCACTCGATTTGTATCTGTATGGCTTTCAATTCAAGCTTTGCAACCTTATGAAAATAATACCTTTCTTGAGAGTTCTTCTTTAAGCAACAAAGTATACATTCCATAGCTTTTACATGCACATATGTAGACATAAACATGAACTGCTTCACCACATCAACTTCTCAAGTAACGAATGTCTGGTTTTGTTAGGGTGAGGTAGATCAACTCCCCATAAGCCTCTAGTAATGATCCTTAGAGTCTTCATCTACATTTTTTGTCCTTGATGCTTAACTTGTGATTTTCCTCAACATGTGTACGTGCAAATTTACAACTCAACTATCTAGTTTTCTTTAACAAATCCATGCCATATTTTCTACAATAGAGAACAAGGTCTTCATTTGACCTTGCCATCTCAACATTCAGAAAGTGTTTAATTAGATTATCCACATCATTCAAATCATATTCTACAACATGCTCCTCTAATAAATGCACAATCTCCTCTACGCCATCCTCAATGACGATCATGTTGTGTACATATATACACAGAAAAATTTGTTTCACTTCTCTTGAAAAATAGGATATGATCTCCATTACCTTAGTTCCATCCCACATGATTATCAGCTATCTAAGCTCTTTAAACCCAGCCTTAGGAGATGACTTTACTCCATATAATACATCCTCTAATTTGCCACATTTTCTTGTCTTCTCAAAGCTATGTAGCATATGCATGTGCACTTCCTCTTTAAGATCTCCATGCAAGAATGCATTTTTCCTCTTTTTTCATTTGGTATAGTTTTATACCCTTAAGTACAACTCAAGAAAAACCAACACAAACTATATTCAATTTCACCAAAGGAGCAAGCATCTCTATGTAGTCCATTCTATACTTTTGATTGGATCATTTTGCAATAAATTTATATATGTATCTCTCTTCCTTTACTCGTGATTTGTATTTTATGACGTCAATCTACTTTCACCCGACCAGATGGGCCGCATTAGGAACACTCAATATATCTCAGGTACAAACTCTTATCAAGTTCTCCATCTTCTCAAGCATAGACTGAACCAGCATAGGATCAACATCTACCTCAATAACATTCTTAGGAACCATTGATTTAGAGATTTCAAGAGATAAAATACTTATAAATACTGCTGAGTTTAGAATAGACAACATATTTATTAACATGACATATGGTACACTCTAAGGGGTGGTTTTATCTTTCTTAAAACCTTGTTTAAGAGATATGCAATTGTCTGCTTCAATGATAATATGCTCTACATAGTCAGATTCCATAATAGAGGTGGTCCCATTCAACACTATCCTTTAGAATAAGACTTAGATCATGGTTACAAGAAGGACTTGGATTATCCATAAAATGATCAAGATTACACTTTGATTTCTTGAACTTGTTGTTGCATTCGATTGAGGTTTACCATTTCATGTTAGTAAATATGATTGAATTGTCACTCATACTTCATATGCCTAGCCTTAGTAGGATAAATACTTTTAGCAACACCCAAGAAACCTTAGCCAATATCTGTTTGAAATTTTCTTCACTATTGCTCCAATTATCCCCCTGAATGTTCTGCCCACAATGAATTTCGACTGGGAAATACAGTACAACCAGACACCTATATCTCTTTTGTGAGGGAATAGCCCGAGAAAAGTTCTTTAATGACACAAACATCCAACTTCTTTGCTTGCAAAGCTGCATATGATATAGTAATTAGAATCAAGTATATATGGTGAAAAACAATCAAGTAACTATTAGGTTGAAACTTCAAGATATGAGTGTTCTTGTCCAACACCCTCAAAGGCATTTGGTTCATGAGGATAGAACAAGCAAGAACAACTTTTCCCTGGAATCTCTTTGGAAGATTTCTCTAAAAAAGTAAGGCTATGATAACAACCAGTTATGTTTGTTTTTCCTTTCTACTTCGCATTTTGATGATGGATGTAGCTGAAGGAGTCTCATGAATAATCCCTCTCGTTTCGAGGTAATCCTGCCATTGAGAAGACATGTGCTCCCGAGCATGGTGACTTCCAGACCACTTGGTCATCTTTCAATGCTAATTCGCAATGAAGTTGAATAAGTTTTTTTATAGTTTTAACATCACCATGATATCTAAGAAGGTAAACAAACGTATTTTCAGAATAATTATCAATAAAATAATAAAGTACTTATAGCAAACTGAGAACAAGTAGATGGGTCCAAACATAATAATGAACACTGAACAAGATCCAATATCCTTACGATCTTCCATTTAAAAAATTAGATTTGCAGGATATATGTGCTCAATGACAAACTAAACAATCAATATCCAAACTTTCAAACAATGACATGAGCAACCTTTTGAGAATCTTCAAAGGAAGATGACTTAGGCATTCATACCATGGCATAACAAGCTGAGTATTATCTATATCTATATCATATCTTCTTTCTCTTATTGTGATCACTAAGGCAACTGCAATCTTCATAGAAAGGCGATAAAAATCATTCAAGACCAGACAAATCCCAACCTTACTTCATGCATGCCATCAAATTATGCAACATGAAATGGTCGATAAAATAAAATGAACTTATAGTTTAATTGCTTAGTGATCTCACCAACCGAGAGAAGTTTGAGAGGCATAACGGGCATATGGAGGGGGTTATGAAGAAAAATTTATTGAGGAGATATATACTCTTCTATCAGCCACAAGAACATGATTTCCATTCTCAACAAATACATGATCTTTACCAGTTAATTTATAGGCAAGTAAATTATTTCAAATCACTTGTAATATGATATGCGGTATCAATGTAAATAGTACATTTCTTTCAAGCATTATTGATATTACTATTGTTTTCCACCCTAGCCATAATAAGGGCAATAATATAAACCTTCATAGAGTCTTCACCTTGATACAATTATTATACTAAGATAAATGTGCAGATCTTGAATTAACCTTGTAATATTAATGATTCAACTCTTTCAACTTTCTCCTTAATCAGACATTGCAAATAATAAAAGAAAACAAATGATTTTGGTCAAGATAGACTGGATGATTAATAGCATTCATGACTAAATGTTGATTGGTTTCAAGAAAAGAGATAATCAATCAAGATTTAGATAGAACAGAGAGTTAAAAAATTAGCTTGGAGAGATTGATCGCTCGCCTCAAGTAGTTTATAGAACAGAGGGTTAAAAGATTAGTCAGGAGAATGAGATCAGTCACCCATTGAACTAAAAGAAAAGGGTACCACTTTCACCTGGTCTGGATCTTCTGATTGTTCCTCGTGGTCCATTCTTGATAGAATTCTACTGAATCAAAAGTACTCCGATGGTTTTCCGAGATGTTCGGTAAAAAGACTCCCAAAAACTTACTCCGATCACAATCCCCTTCTGCTTTCGTGCGGGTCTTTCAAGAATGGCAACAAAATATTTAGAATAGAATCCTTCTGGATTCAGAGACCATCTTTTTACTCCTTGGTTGAGAATTGTTGGGCGAGATGCTTCTTCTCTGACAACCCTTTTCATAAGTGGTCCACCAAAATAAAAGACCTGAGGAAATTACTTAAAGTTTGGAAGCGGGAGATTGTACCCGACATAAACCAGGAAATCAGAGGCACGGAGGAAGAAGTTAGGAACTTAGAGCATTTGTTAGCCGAAGGAGATCTATCAGTTCATCAAAAAATCAATGACCATTACAGGAAGCTTCTTTCCCTAAGAGATGATGAACACATGATTTGGCAACAAAGAGCAAAGGTTAAATACATCTTGGAAGGAAATGAAAACACGAAGTTCCTTAAGTCCATTGCGTCGGCAAAAACTTCAAAAAATTTTATTTATGGATTGCGAAATAGTAATGGAATTCTTATACAGGATAATGAAAACATGTGTGGGGTGATTATGGATTTCTACATCAAATTATTCGATGACCCCAACAAGGATGGGTCCAGTTGTGCGATTCCTTCCTCTCTTACAAAAAAGTTCGAAGACCATTCCATCTTCACTTATCATTTTACTCTTTCCGAGATCGAAAAGACAATCTCTGGTTTTAAAAGCAACAAAGCCCCGGGTCCGGATGGTTTATCGATTGAGTTTGTCAAGAAATGCTGGCCTATCCTAAAAAATGACTTCATGGCTCTTGTGGAGGATCTCCATAATGAAAATTTCTTGGGAAAAAATCTCCGTCACCTCAACAAAACTATTATTTCCTTGATTTTCAAGAAAGGTGATCCTTTTGAAATTGAAAATTATAGACCGATCAGCTTGATAAATATGCCTATTCGTATCATCTCTAAAGCTATTGCAAACAGATGGGCTCCTTTCCTGGCTGAAAACATCCCCCCATCTCAACGTGCCTTCTTGAAAAAATGATCTGCGGGTGATGCTTTTGTGGTCGCAACTGCGATAACAAATGATTGGGATCGTAGGGTACAAGGGCCCTCATTATAAAAATCAATTTCCGTAAGGCTTTTGACACATTAAGATGGCCATTCATTATTAATACTCTTAGGGCGGCAAATTACCCAGTCATCTTTATAAATTGGATTAAGGCTCTTTTGAAAACTACATGCATCTCCTTCAAAGTTAATGGAAATTCCGTGGGTTTCTTTCATCCGGAAAGAGGGGTTCGTCAAGGTGACCCATTACCCCGTTTCTTTTTATTCACTCCCTCTCGGTTCTGGATGCAATGTTGGCAAAATTATCTGATCAGGAAAAATGTAGAGGCTTCTTTAGGAAAGGGATGGAAACAATGATCACCAACATACAATTCGCGGATGATCTACTTATCTTCTTAGAATTCGATTTGGAGGAGTTAAAAAATGTGTTCTCCACTATCAAGATGTTCTGCCATATCTCCGGCCTTGAAATAAACCACACCAAATCATTTTTTTATGGTCTAAACATCTCCCCAGCCGAGATTTTAGATTGTCAGAAAATTTTAGGGTGGAAGTTGGGGACCTTCCCTTTGGACTATTTGGGCTTTCCCCTACCAAAGAAACGTCTGAGCTCCAATGATTGGGCTTCCCTTGTTGGAAAATTCGCCTCCAAATTACAGGCTTGGAAGGCGAAGGTGCTTACTCTTCCTGCTAGAATAACCTTATTAAACTCCTCCCTTACTCCGGTTATTACTCATATCATGTCTTGCTTTAAGCTTCCGGAGGGAGTTATTCGCAAAATTGACAAAATTCGACGTAAATTTCTTTGGTCAGGAAATTCCTCCACTAATCATTTGTCCAAGGTGGCTTGGGATAAGATAACTCGACCCACATCAAATGATGGGTGGGGCATATTAAATCTTTCCCTATTCAATAACGCTCTTCTTACCAAACATGCTATGGATATCATTGATTTTAAAAGACCTTGGGTGTCAAAGTTGATTAGTGCCACTCATTATAGGGGAGGACCTATTACCTTTCTTGAAAAGGTGCAACGATCACACTCGGTAATTTGGAAAAACATTATTATCGGTTCTACCTCTCTACACCCGATTTTGCAGAAAAAGTTGGGTAATGGTGCTTTCTCATCTCTATGGAATGACAAACTAAATGGCTTTAATCCAATCCTTACAACTCATTGACCTTTAAGCTCATTTGTGAAAAACAAAGCCATCTCGGTTGAAAAGGGGCTTCAAAATTGGAGAGCTCGCTTCAACTGGTTTAAAGCATTGAAACTAACCCTTCCTTTAGGTCTTTGGAATATAGCGAGTGAAATTCAGCAATTTTTTAATCGTGTTGAAGGTGCTTTAATTCAGACCAAAAATAACTTGACGATCTATCCGACTTGGTCACCGCAACGGAAAATGTCAGTAACAAAAAACTTATATACGATCATGGGGGATGGAGGGATTAGATCAATCATTGCTGAAAATTTTAGGACAAAATCGTTGGATCCTAGAGTTTACTATTTCATTTGGCTTTTGGCCCACAAAAAAATCCTCACGCAGGATCAGCTAGGGCGATTGAAAATCCATTCAGTCAACAGATGCTACTTTTGTAAAAATGCCCTAGAAAACTACTTTCATCTGTTTAGTGATTGCGCTTTTTCTAAAGTTATTTTCAATGCCTGTGCTATTCGATCAACTTTTGAGAAATTCAATTCGTTGTTAATAGGGGAAGGGGATACAACTATTGGGAGTGAAATTTGGTTGTGTTGGCAATTAAACTTTACCGTCTGGTGGCTGATCTGGAAACAACGTTGTAAAATCGCTTTTGAGGGTTTTCCGGCAGATGCAAATTTTATAATTAAAGAAGCCTTCCGTATTTGCTCTGTTCGAAACGGTTTAAATTTGCAGCTAAATTCAAACTTCGGGGTTGAATGGATTACTCCTTGTTAATCTCCAAAATTGAGCTCCTGCTATTTTGCTTACTTTTGCCTTTGTCGGTTCTCTTTGTGTGGTGGGCTCTTGGTTCGTTGCAGGTGCCTCTACTTCGGATGGATCTCCAAATCCGTGGATGGCTTCCTAGAGTCATTCGGCGCGGTGCATGATGGTGGTTTTTGGGTGTGGCATCTCCGCAACACTTCAAGCTTTTTTTGGTGATTGCATCTCCGCTGAGCTGTTAGCCTTTAGGGTTTAACATTTCATTTTACAGTGGCTGCGGTTTTTTTTGGACGGCAGTTCTAATTCTCTGACTTCTGTAATGCTCTTCTTTGGGAGCTTGGGTACTGTGGTAGATTGATGGTATATCCATCTGGTCTGTAACAAACTCTTAATCCTTCCTTGTGCTGCTTCTTACGATGAATGAACTTGAATCCTTTTCAAAAAAAAAAATGTAGTAGATAATGATCGATCAAAGGTTGTGGGTTGATAGTTCATTCCCAGCACCTATCGTCGATAGACTCCAAGAAACTTAAAGAAGGTGATTGATCGCAATACAAGTCTAGAAAAACTCCAATAGGGAGCCCTAATTGATCAAGTCGTAGGGATTGATTGTCCCTTTTGTTCGCATTGATTCCACTGTAAAGAGCCATCTTCCTCTTCCAATGCTCAACATATACAACGATGATCGCCGCATCAATTTGATTGCTCAACAGTGTGCGCCATATTATCATAGCCTATTTCATCATCTGGGTCACTTGGTATTTATCTTGCTATACTGCAAGTTTCATTCTTATTTAGCTGTCATAGATATACATGAGACATGTTGCTTGCATGTTTATAAAAAATATGAATCCAATATGATAATATAGTAAGCATTGATCTGTGCTTGTATGCATAATATGCTGTTCTGATTAATAATCAGGGTTTGGAATTTATCCTTCAGATGGAATTAAAGAACAGTAATGTGTCGAATGCTGGAAGGATTATCCTACCCAAGGTCTCTTGTAGTTTTCCCAGAGACTATAAATGTGCAATTGATAGAGAAACTTCTTATTTCTGACTTAGATATAATGTAATTTGCATGTCTACAATCTAGAGGTTCATCTTCCTATTCTTTTCTTCAAGGAAGAGATGCAACTAGTGTTAAAAGAGCTTCTCTCATCTGTTATTTGGATGGCGAAATTCAGGTTTGGAAGGCAAGCTTACATAAATACCTTTTGTAATGTTAATCCTACTATATTATTCGTATCTCAGGTTTTGGCCAAACAATAGGAGCAGGATGTATGTGTTGAAAATATGGGTAATTGTGGATATATTTGCTCTTTTTTTGTAATCATCCAGGAAAACATTTCAGAGGTACTTTGATACATATATGATTAATCTACATGAGGTTATATAAAATATCATAATCTCATAGCCAGGGATGCCATCGCTCTGTATCGCCATCATCAAGACTATCGGTTGGCATGTTAAATTCCCCCTCTTATCTTCAGTTTCATCATGTGCTTGAAATTAATATTGTGTACATTTCAGGTTGATAAGCTGACATTATCTCAGTTCTCACTTAGCTTCTTTTTACTGCAGTTTTGGTATACTGATCATGTTCCAAAATTTTCTGCTTATGGTGTCTAATACACATACGATTCTCATAATATTGGACAGTATATTGTAGCCAGAAGAGGAGGGAAGCTCATCTGATCATATTCTTTGCATTATGCTTTCATGGGGGAATTAAATATAAAGAGAATCTCTGGCAGATTTGCAGGAAGAATCAAGTGGGGAGCATTGATCCGAGGGAAAATAATATAAAACTATGAGAAAAGAGCTGCAATAGATAAAAGTTATGTCTCCTATGTGTTGAGTTTGCTCATACTTTGAGCAGGTTCATTGTTCTCTTATTTTCCATCTCTGGGAAATCCTTACAGTTTAGGCATTCTACCTGCTTTAATTTATGCTATGGTTATTGTTTGATGAACCATAAACCAAAGTACTTCAATATGGTATTATAGTACAACACGAGATGCAAATTGCATCAATTTTTTTTGTTCAAATCTGAAAAAGAAAAGAATGGTAGAAGGTACAATATCGAACATGTACTTCACGTGATTCAAGACCATCGATATCATCGTCCTACTCGTGGTAGACATGGTACCATATTTGTAGACATGGTTCTTAATATCGTGAATATCGACGATATATCGGTATTGACAAGCAAGGTGTTTCGATATTCACCTCATATTGATTTCCAAGATACCGTCGGGATATTGCAATAGCGACCTGAATCGTTTGAAATTGGATGTCGTATATTTTTTCCCCTTGATATCGATCTATATCGACTGAGACCACTGATATTGGGTATGTTTTGCTCGATATCAACCTTTTTTATTTTCAAGGGTCGATTTGATCGAGATTTTGCTTACATAACTATTCTTGAAAATAAAAATATAAGATCATTTATATTTTTTCAGGTAGGGTATGGAGCAACAAGTGTGGTACATATGCTGATTATGCAACTGGTGGACTATCCCCCTTTTGGCAATGGAGATGAAACAACTCTAATGTTGATCAAGTTAGAATCTCAGGTCTAGAATTTATACTCCAATTAATATTAGTAAATCAGTAACTATTAGTAATATAGTGATCCATAAACACAGAGAATGACATACTCCAATCAATATTGATTTTATTTTTGCACAATATGTGATGCAATATAAACATAATGTGTTAAACACATGTCCTTTATGTCTCTAAGTTGTTTTTGTTTGAATTTCATCATTTCAATTCTAATACATCTCAATATGCGATATAATGTCTATTGGTGTGCTAAATACACCTCATTCTTGCATATAAGTGTGTATTTGTATGTTATTTATTGTTTTAATAATTAAGATGATCTTAATTCATGAAAATATTACTTTTTTGCACCATTTTCAAGATTTCTACTGATATTATTGATATATCCCGAAATATCCTTTTCCGGACAGACCAATACAATATTGATATTGATATTTTAAACTTTCTTTGTAGATTGACTCATTTCACTAATATATGTATCACAATGCTCTATATATAGCTCCTACTGACACTACTCTGTCTAAATAGGCACACATGAGTTTTAGCACATGACCCCATGCTACAATATGTGGATCTTTCCACGAGATCCTATTTTCAGCAGTCCTCCTCGAGAGGAAGAAATCAACACTCTACTTGAACAAACTGCAAACTCTCTACTCACTCATATATATAATACATCACGACACAAATCATCTCGACTCAACCCATACTCTGGTGGTTGATGATGATGACTGGGATGCATTTCAACCATGTTGATGTAGAAATAAAGGTGATCGTGCTAGTTACTCAAGCAGAAGGATTTAAGGGGTTGGGGTTAGGAGTGATGATCTGTCAAGCTACTGTATAGAAATAAATGTGCTCATGCTCCGCATTTGCATAAATCAAAATCATCAACACTAGAAACGTCTCTCTCTCTCTCTGAAATTCCTAGCCATTAATTTGTCTCCTCGACCTCTCAAGGGCCACATAAATTTATGGGAGCGTTGATGCGAAGGTCGTGGGGAAAGTCTGTTTCATAATTGCATCTCGAAATGTTACTCTTCGAATAAGGACCTCATAATGGACCTTTCTTGTACCACCTTATAAATTTGGGTGACCACCTGGGAAGTCCGCGTGTTGCGCCCATTTTAAATATTCTAGTAAAAAAAAGGCCTAGAAAAATGATTTCTCTTATAACAACCTTAAAAGAATTTCATTTAAGGGACCAGAAAAAAAGAAGGATGGAGTTGATTGAGTCTTGTCCTTCCCCGATGATAAACATTTATCTATCTCTAGAGAACTCAAACAAAAAAGGTAGAGTCTAAGCCTCTACTATAGTACCCCCTTCTTCCTTTCTCCTATATTTGTCTAATTATGTATATAGATATGTGAGTCGACATATGTATATACAAATATGCATATATCCTTAATGGACCTCCCGGTCGACTAGGTTAAGTTGTCAAATTAAGGTGTCTTTCCCTTAGTCAACCCATAAATTCAATCCAGAAAAAAATTGTACAATCAACCACAAAATGATAACTTCATGAAATTAGTGGATATTTACATGTATTTGACTAAGGAAATAAAGCTAAAATAAAAGAATAAATGCGATGAATCGTGGATTCATCAATCCTCCACACACACACAAATATACACACATTAGATAGAACAATGTGACTATATAAACGATATAGCTAAATGGCTTGTAGCAACTAATAACACACACCCACATTATCAAAATTGTAGAAGTCATCTTCATCCTTTCATATCACATGCTATAAATGTAAAATATGAGAGATAATAATGTACTCAACCTTCTCCTCTAGAGAAATCTAGAAATCTCTCAAGAAGGGATGGAAAAAGAGCAGGGATATTCAAACCTCTATAAAAATAATAACATGCCCTGTTATAAATACATAACAATGTCCAAACCTATGTTGTATATATTGCATGTTCAAATTCATACTATCAAGATCTAAACTCCTGCTATAGAAATAGTAGAGTACAAACCACTGTTGTATATAGACATACACTACATACCCATATTATGTATGTATACAACATCATGGTATGAATGAGAAAGATCGCGCTAAAAAGGAAATAGCACATAACGTATGAGATTAAACATGCTAAAAAGAAAGTAGCATGCAATGGATTAGAAAATAACATGTTAAAGTATCATGCTACAAATGAGAAATATTATCATATGAACGCATGTGCACGCACGCACACACACGTGCAATGGCACACCTATACTCGCACACCCGCACATACACATCAAAGCTATGAACATATTATATATTTATAGTATAGGTTAATATAATCTGCTATGTATTTATGGACATGTTTTGATTTATAGTAGAGATTTGAACATGTTCATCATCCTTGCTCTTTTGTCATTCATGCTATATATTTATAGACTCATGCTATTCCTCATTCCTCTCTATTTTTATGGTTTGATATATGATGATGGTATTGCATGCCTGTTTGATGCTCCCAATCTGAAAACCTAGATCCGAGGTAAATGAGATGCACACCCTATCATCGAATGATCCAGCGAGGCAGGGTCACTGCATATTTCACCAGTCTTGTAGCCATGTCAGAAAAAGAAACTATTCTCATTGAAACCTGCATTACAGTATCTTATATATAGTCCTCGCTCACCCATCTCTCTTAAAATAGGTGATGTGATCTTAAACAAAGCCTCCAAAATATGATAGGTAAATCTTTCTACAAAAACCAATTACCAACTTAACCCAACTATTCGTTGTCTTCATCAATATGTAAATTTGAACTCACCGTTTCAAAGGTAAAAAAGATGGCAGTTTACTAATGGTTCAAAGGAATTTACATCAGGGTTTGATCCTTTCTATGAGATCTCTCCAACAATTTCCAGCAGACATTCTTGTTGGCCAGAAAAACCTGCAAGCGGAAGCTGCCGATATGCAACAATTCAGCAATATAATAATCCAAGTGATTCATACTCCGAAATTGTGATGATTTCCAGCTATGCAGTTTATTGATAGCATAGTTACCAAAGCAGGAGGAAGAATGGCACAAATGAAAACTTAATAAACATAAGGTGAGAGGGGAGTGCGAGTGGTTCCATCATGACAAAGGAACCGTTAAAGCAGCTCAAGACAGCATGTAACAAAGCCCTAAAGGGACAGCAAAGTTACAACAATGAATACAGCAGTAAACCAGACATGGGGGCTCTATGGCATGTAATATAGGAATAAACCAATGATATGGAAGATTTTACATGAAACTAGAACACTCCAGGGGCAACCTTGTTAGTTGGCACGTTATGGCGTCTCTCTACGTATGAGAATGGAAACCAGCCTGATCTACCTCTACATTCTCCTTCAGCCCACCCTGAAGCTGCAACCTGTAATTAAAAGAGATGAGACCAAAATCAGGAACATCAAATATCCAGCTGTCGGCATGTTAAGAAAAACTTATCACAAGTTCAACTCGGTATGAAGTTTACATCTATTTGCAGTATACGAATCCCAATCGTATACAGATAGTGCGGAAATGGAATTAGATTATTTACTGAAAACAACATGCTTGGTTCTTTCATTGTTTGACCGACTATGGCAAATACTTGCCCTAAAAGTCTGATTATAGGGATACGTAGTTAGTGGGCCGGTTGTGGGCTTCATCTTTCGGATCTCCCCTTCCGGAGCTTTCCTCCTTCCTCTAACCAAAATGTGAATGAAATTTCTTGGTTTTCATGGCAGTCTAATGGACAAATTCGTTTTCCCCATGCTTAATGGATCATATTCTTCAGGCTGATCGGCACTCTCATCTTCCATCGCTTTCTCGTATTTATCTTAATAGAGACTTTCTATCAAATATGAATTCAGGGAAGGAAACAAAGGCCTCGAGAAGATCAACCGGGCCTTACTGTTCTTACTTCCGAAGAAAGACACCCCTGTTCAGGTGGAGGACTACCGACATATTGCTCTCTCGAATGAGATTTACCTCATCATCGCGAAAATTCTGGCAAATAGGCTAAAGGGGGTGCTGGACTCGGTGCTTCTTCAGAGCCAATCTGCTTTCATCCCGGGGAGGCAAATGGCAGATGGCCTCGTTATGGCCAACGGAGATTTGTCTGGACTGGCAACGTTCGAAAGCGAGAGGGGCTCTATGGAAAATTGACTACGCTAAGGCCTATGATTCGGTGGATTGGAGGTTTTTGTGGACTTCTCTTCGGAGGAGAGGTTTTCCGGAGCAGGGGGTGGCCTGGATGAAGAGATGTGTCACCACCTCCTCTTACACGATCCTGGTGAATGGTAAGCCTGAGGGGGGCTTCTTCCAGCCGCAGCGAGGGGTGAGGCAGGGGTGTCCGTTAGCCCCTATGCTGTATGTCATCATGGCGGATGCTTTGGGCGTCCTTCTCAAGCAGGCTACTATGGCGGGTTGGTGTGGGGGCTACAGACGAGAAGACATCTCCATCACTCTGTTACAATATGCAAATGATATGATTCTCTTCCTGGGTGGCACTGACGAGCAGAACGAGAATTTCGTGCAACTGGCTGGCATCTTCGGCGAACTCTCGGGCTTGGAAATTAAAGAGGCCAAGTCGATCGTTGTCGCGTTCGGGATGAATGGCCCGGACCGTGCTCGCTTGGCGGAGCTAACGAAGTGTTCGGTGGGGAGCCTGCCGATTCGATACCTGAGCCTACCGTTAGTCGCTGGCAAACCTAGAAGGATGGACTGGGATGGTCTGGTGATGAGGATGGAGCAGCGGCTAGCGGGCTGGAAGGCGACGACACTCTCTTGTGGGGGGAAGTTGATCCTCCTAAAGCATGTCTTGTCTGCCATACCCATCTTCTTCTTCTCAACAAGATTGATGCCGATCTGTGTTAGAAGAAAGATTGAGGCCCTGATGAAAAGATTCTTCTGGTCCAAAGGAAGAAAGCAGGAACTAGGACTGCACTTGGTTAGTTGGGAGGATGTCACCAAGAGGCGTGATGAGGGAGGCCTCGGGGTTTGGGAGGTGGAGGGCATGAACAAGGCCCTGCTATCTAAGTGGGCCATCCGAATTTGGGGCTCGTCTACCTCTCTGGTGGTGAGACTTTTGAGGCAAATTTACGGGATCAGAGGCGACCTGGAACCGAGGAGAGTGCGATATGAATCCCCGTTATGGGAGGGTATTCAGGTGGTAGTGCCTCGGTTGGCGTCACGGCTACAACCTGTTGTAGGCGACGGTGGGACTTTCAGATTTTAGCGTGATGACTGGACGTGCGATGGCAGTTTGGAGGTTAGATTTCCACGCCTCTTCTCCTTGTCAGCAATGAAGGAGGCAACGCTCTCGCAGGTGGCGGAGGAGGATGCGTGGGCACCGTCTTTTCTTGTCGATCTCTCAGATCAACGTGCAGAAGAATATCTGGCTTTGTTGGCTACACTGTCGCGATGGGAAACCTTCACGCAGGATCGCGATCATTTCCGCTAGGGGGCGGTGTTTTCACAGTAAAAAAGACTTACCTTGATTTGACGAGGAAGACTGAGGAGCAAGACACTGAGCTCTACCTGGATGTGCGCGTTGTTTGGGCGATAAAAATTTCGGAAAGGGTCAAGGTCTTTCTCTAGTGCCTGAGAAGGGGAAGGCTGCTCGACAAAGTGAGGAGGGGGTGTATCCTACGTCTTTCCGACACTCGGTGTGACAGGTGTGGTGAGGTTGTTGAAGACTCCGATCACTTATTTTTCAAGTGCTTGTCATCCGTGCAGGTTGGTCGGAGATTGCAATCCCTTGGGTGGAGCATGATGGGATGGATGGTTTCTAGGACTCCATCAGGAGGTTCGGCGGCAACTCTAATGACGATTGTTCTAGGCCTTTTGCCGCTCTCTGGGCAATATGGCTGGGACCATGGAAGGACATATCGATATCGGTACCATGTCGGTACGACATATCGTCGATATATCGACGATATATCGATGCCATATCGCCGACATCGAATTGGGATTGTGAATAAAATGGCCTTGGAAGGCCAAATATCGACCATATCGGCGATATATCGATGACCTATCGATACCGATATATCGTCGATATATCGCGATACGGCCTTCCATGGGCGCAATGAGCTAATCTTAAAAAATAAGAGATTCTACAGCGAGAATGTAGTGTCCCAATGCAACACTTTGTATAATTTCTGGCTCTCGCGTTAATGTATCCTGAAAGTTTTTAAATGAAATTTTAACAGGCGGTGATCCCCGACGTGGGGACTCACCCGTTTTGACATCAAAAAAATAGAAAAATAGTATCCATATTCGAGATTTCCTTGTCACGTATTCTTGTTCTTTTCTATTACATTAATTTGTATCCGCTATGGGTTTTCGTTGATCTCTAATGTGAGACCCCATCATAAGAACCCGATAGAGACCCCATTATAAGAACCCGATACTAACTTACGGTAGATGAAAATCATGAAATGAGTGGATTCACGACCCAAGACTTGAAGCTAAAGGAAGCACAATAGGGTGTTGTTGAGATAGGTGTTCTTATTTATCCTTCAATCAAATTCTTATTCCGTTGTCTACTTTATGTAATTTTTCCCATATCTCCTATATAAGAGAGCCCTAGGGTCACAATGAAACCATCAGTTCTATTTTCCCTTTCTACATGGTATCAAAGCGACTGTCCTAGACCGGAGCATGTGCCCTAGCTGCTCCTTCCCCACCAAAACCCTAAGGGGATACGTCCCCTTCTTGATTCGGCACCAACAACCATAGGCCGCCGCCGCCTCCCCTCCTGTTCGGCAACAACAACTGTGTGTCGTCGCCGCCTCATGTGCTAGGTAGCAGCAACAACAACGACGGGTTGCCGCTGCCACCAAACTGTTGCGCGCTGAACAGCAGCAGCAGTATCCGCCTAGTGCCACCGTGAAGGGATTCTCCCTCTTCTCTTGAGAGTCCCGATCCTTGTGGCACCCTAGAGGGCCTTCTTCAACGTTCGTTGAGGTTTGATGATCGCTCAAAGGGCGATTTGATCCATTATTCAGTATGATTTTGGGTTTTTAAGGTGTCTTTGAGCATCTAAAACCACTTAGTTACTAGAGAAGGCTCCAACGGATGGAAGAGGCTGTGGTATGAGTCTAGCCCCACAACCATCTTCATGTATGCATGTGTAGACGCATTTATTCTTGTCTATAGCCCTAGTCTTTGTAGCATTCGTCATCAGGTTTAGACAACAGGGTCGACTCCAAGTCGACATCCCATCCTTGGGTGCCCTCAAAGGTCCAACACCCATTGTCAAGATGGGTGGATTTATGAATTATGGGCTATGCAATTCATGAGCCTAATGCAGGCGCAACGGCAAGAAGCACATTCTCACATAGAATGAGGCCAATCGACAAGATTTGGGTTAATGCCTCGTGAGAGGCAGATGATGCATATGCATGTGTCTGGCTATCTGGGATGGTGTCCGTGGAGATAACCAATGATATTTTAAGTCAACCCACAGTAAATACAATGTGGAACATCCTCGCCGCTACTTACTCGTAGGCGAAGAATGAGTCAAAGAATAATGCAACTGCAACATTATATCTTTCCATCTAACAGAACGGACATCCTCTTCATACCTTTTACACTTCTCTCAGGAGTATGTTTGAGAAGCCTCATGGTTTTCATTCCCTTGATTGCTTCTTTAGAACAACTCAAGGCTTTATAGATTCGGTGATGAACGTAGTCTTTCGAGCAACTATAGATTCTGAATATGATGCAGCTCGGATCACAGATCCTTACTTGATGCCACTATACCTCCAATGGAGGAGGCATACCGTAGATTGAGTAGGCTCTCTATAGCATATGGCGATGCTAATCAACAGTCACTGACCTCAATTATGGCCGCATCTCGTGGTAGAGGGAGTTCTACATATTACTGTAGGTATAGTACCCATGGTAGGGAAGAAGTAGGTCTACCCCGTCAGCTGTGCAGTTACTGCCACAGGCCGGGCCATTCCTGAGGATACATGCTACTCCAAGCATGGCTTTCATGTTTCAGCTCATGTTAAAGAGCAGAACTCAGCCACATGATGTTCGTCCTCCCGCATCTAATCAGAGGTTTGATGAGCTTGTGGCATGACTGAGAGAGATTATGCATGCACTTGGGTCTCTACTGCTCCTTCAGGGTCTTCAAGAGGTAGTTGCGTCAACATCTAAAACCACATCAGGTACCATACATGCTTTTACTAGTTGTTACTGGACAGATTTGTCAGAATGGATTACGAACTCAAGAGCTTCTCACTATCTCTGTGGTGATGAAGACAAACTAGTGCATACAGATCGATTCAACCAGGCATATCTGTAGTCAAATCCCCAAAGATTCACATTTTCATGCCATATTTGATCCGTCTTCTCTTGTTTCAAGACATTCTTACGGGCTGGTGATTGGATCCTGGCCGTGAGCAAGGGAGGTCTCTATAGACTGGTCCAGTCTCCATACGTTGGTGCTTCGTCTCTTCACACTAGACCAGTCTCTCCTTGTGTGTGGCACTTCTGCTTTGGTCATCTTCCTCTACAGAAACTATGCCACATCCTTCCTCAGATTTCTCCTCGCTTCTACCCTCGAATGAGAGGCTTGCTAGCTTGGGAAGCACTGCCGATCTACTTATCAGAGTTGTCAGGATCGTAGTAGTCATAGTATTTTTGAGTTGATCTACCTTGATATTAGGGGTCCAGAGTCGTGTCCAAGACCATCAGGGACACATATTTTATCTTATTGTTGTTGATGACTTTTCCATATTATCCTGGGTATTTCTACTTAATAAGTCTAATGATAGTCCTGTTATTCAATCCTTTATTAATGAAATAAAGAACATTTTTCTGCAAATGTCAAGTATATTCGTTCTGACAAGGCATTAGAATTCTTTACTTTACAACTTTCACAGTTTTTCAGAATCCTTGGTATTGTTCATCAGACTTCATGTGCATATACATCCACAAAATGTGGTGACTGAACATTTTTTGGATGTCATTAGAACCCTCTTAATTCAGAGTTGTGCTTCTCATTCCCTATTGAGGAGATGCGTTCTAACTGCTTGCTACCTGGTGAATCCATGCCCCCATCTGTGTTGGGAGAAAGATCACGTTCTTGATTGCATTCCCTGAGAAGGATCTTTCTCCCTCACTTCTCCGTGTGTTGGGTTAGTTGCCTTTGTTCATCATATGTCTCCTGGCCATGACAAGCTCTCTCCTAGAGCTGTCAAGTGTGTCTTTGTGGGGTATTCCAGGACTCAAAAGGGATACCGTCGTTTTGATCCTGCTCGACGAAAGTATAATGTTAGTGTGAATGTCACTATCTTAGAGTCCTATTATGTTTTTCTCTCCTACATGTGATAAGTTGATTCCTTCAGAGTCTGGAGAAGAGGTATACAAGACTCTTGTCTTCGGTTTTCTTCTACCATGCTTATGACTCCTACACTTCCTCCCTTCTTCACCACCATCCTCATCACCACATCCTCCTCTACCGCCTCCACCTAGTGTATCTGTTATGGAGAGCGAGTGGGCGTTTATAGTGAAACAACGTGCAGATGGTACTGCAGATAGATACAAGTCCAGACTTGTTGCTCGTGAGTTCACCCAAACATATAGGGTGGACTATCATGATACGTTTTCTCCTATCACTCGACATTCTACATTGAGGATTCTTATTCCTGTTTGTTGTGGTACGTGATTGGTCTCTCTTTCAGGTTAGATGTAAAGAATGCCTTCTTGTATGATGACATGTAGGAGAAGTCTACATGCATCAATCACCCCGGTTTTGTTGTTTGAGGGAGAGTTTCATATGGTTTGTAGACTTCACAAGGCTATTTATGTCTTTAAGCAGAGTCCGAGGACTTGGTTCCAGAAGCTTTCTGAGTTGATTGAGCAATAGGGATTTGTCAGCTCGATCGTAGATCACTCTCTTTTTGTTCAGAGATCCAAGAGAGGTACTGTTGCTATTTTGGTTTATGTGGATGACATCATGTTACATGGGATGATAAGTAGGGTATTCGGACAGGTAAGGATTTCCTTGGACAACAGTTTGTGACCAAGGACTTTGCAATCTTTGTTATTTTCTTGGCCTTGAATTTGCGAGAAACCAGTATGCTACTCCAATGGATTCTAATGCTAAACTCTATGATGATGACTGAGGAGGTTGATAAGAGACGATATAGAGAGCTTGTGGAGAAGCTTTTACATGTCACAATTACCAGACCTGATAAATCCTTCGCATTGAGTAGAGTTAGTCAGATTATGGAGCATCCCAAGGAAGTACATATGGATGTTGTGTACATGATTTTGAGATATCTGAAGACTTGTCCAAGTACAGGCTCTTTCTCAGTAGAGATATATCCCTTAATCATGATAACTTTTGGAGCTTATAGCCAAGATGAATGATCAAAATTATTCCCCCATGAATAACTTTTGGATGGTGCCACAACAACTAGATGTAAAAAATGAACTCTTAAACAAAGATCTAACACAAGACTTTTACTTGCAAATACATTTGAGTTATAAGAGACCAGAAAGCGTTGTACCGAAAAAATCTCAGTACGATAAAAAAAAGTCCATGTGGTGTTTGGTTTTTGATTAAATGGGAGATGATGGTAAAATTGCCAGCTCAAAGCGAAGCTTGCCAAGGAGTTTGAGATCAAAATACCTAAAAAATCTGATATTTCCAAGGAACTAAGATTGCTAAATCTAAAAAAAGCGTGAGTTTTTCAAAAAAATGTTCTTGAACTGTAGAAGAAGACTGCAAACCTGAGCTGCCATCTTGGCAAAAAATCTATGGAAGCCTATTTAAGTTGAGTCTTAACTACGGAAAAAAATCTTGGATGAATCTCTTAAATGACGCAACCAATGTCTTGTCGGGAAACTCATTTACCTTATTCTCACAAGGTCAAGGATTACCCACTGTCAATGTAGTGAGCCATTATGCATGCACTAACGGATGCAGATCTCATTGTTGTCTATAGAACCTTGTGTAATCTGAAGAAGAATACAGGCTGAGGATGGTTGTTTAAAAAAAAGAAACAAATACTAAGGCTTACGCAGAAGCATACTATATCGAATCTGTTAAGATATTTATGTTATTTTGTCCTCTTTCCATATTGTTTATTTCTATTGTCATGTTTATGTAATTTACCCTTTGAGCTTTTCTCCTATATAAGAGAGCTCTAAGGTTAGATTGAATATAACTTAATCTTTTCCTTCCATGTGGTATCAGAGTCAGCTTCTAGACCAGAGCCTGTGCCCTAGTATCCTACCCCACCAAAACCCTAGCTGCCATTTCGTCACCACTGCGAGTACCATGCGGGCTTCAACCCCGCCACCGCTGCTGCAGGTACCATGCGATCATGCATCCACGCGTCACCACCCAACGCCCACGTGAGCTTTCACCATTACACGTCCCTGTGCGCGTACACTGTCCCGTGGATCCTTGGATACCTAGGGTGTAACGTGAACATCTAGAAACACCCTAGTTACCCAAAGGACTCTCCAGAAGAATGGAAGAGGTTGTGGCATGAGTCTACACCCACAACCATCTTCCTGTATGTCAGTGTAGACAATGGTATCTCTTGTTGCTAGCCCAGTCTTGAAGATAGTTGTCATCATGTCCGATAACAAAGTGGATGTCCCATCCCTGGGTGCCTTCAAAGGTCCGACACCCATTGTCAAAATGGACGGAATCAACTATGAACTGTGGGCCATGCAGTTCATGAGTTTGATGCAATGTAATGGCAAGAAGCATATCCTCACGACAGAGGAGCCACGTGACAAGACTGGGACAAATGCCTCATGGGAGGCAGATGATGCTTATGCTCGTGTATGGCTATCTGGGACTGTATCCACGGAGATAGCTAATGATATACTGAGTCAGCCTACTGCAAAGGCTATGTGGGACATTCTTGCCGCGATATACTCTCCGGTAAAGAATGAGTCGAAGATACTCCAGCTTCAGCATGATATCTTCACATCGAAGCAGAATGGTCGCCCTCTTCACACCATCTACATTTCTTTGAGTGGTATGTTCGAGAAGTTACATGGCTACATACCCTTGACTGCTACACCAGAGCAGCTCAAGGCGTACAGAGACTCTGTGACGACTGGGGTATTTCTAGCAGCCCTGGATCCGGAGTATGATGTAGCTCGTGCCCAGATCCTCACTAATGCTACCATACCTCCTATGGAGGAGGCGTCATGTGGTAGAGGCAGCCATACAATATAGAAGATTGAATAGACTATTTATATCCTCTGGTAGTACTTTACAACACCATACATCTTCAGCTATGGCAGCGTCACGTGGTAGAGGGAGCCATACAGTATTTCGTGGCAGGGGAAGCTCCAAACGCGGCAGAGGAGGGGGTGTTCGACTCCGTCAACCGTGCACCTACTGCCACAAAACAAGCCATTCTGAGGAAGCCTGCTATTCTAAGCATGGGTTTCCTGCATCAGCCAGAGTTACAGAGCAAAAACAACAGACTGGGAGTCCATCACTTGCATCTGATCAGAGGTTTGACAAGCTTGTAGCATGACTGAGAAAGATTATGCCTGGTACGTCTGGATCCACTAGCTCTCCTTCAGGATCCTCAGAGGTTGCTGCCTCAGCATCTGCGTCTACATCAGGTATAGAATATGCTTTTACTAGTTGCTACAGGGCAGACTTATCTGAATGGATCATGGATTCCGGAGAATCCCATCATCTCTACGGTGACAGAGGTCAGTTTAGTGTTTTTCGTCCTACTCAGTCTGGGCGATCAGTTGTGATAGCAGATGGAACACATTCCCCCATCACTGGTCAGGGGGAGGTGCAATTTACGTCTACTTTGAGGCTTCCGAATGTTCTATATGCTCCTGAATTTTCTATGAATCTATTATCAATTAGTCAAATCACCAGAGATTTACATTGTCATGCCATATTTGATCCTTCTGCTCTTGTGTTTCAGGACATACTCACGGGCAGAGTGATTGGAACTGGCCGTGAGCAAGGGGGCCTTTACAGACTTGTGCAGTCTCCGTATGCTGGAGCCTCTTCTTATTCTCTTTGTACTGGCTCTGTTTCTCCATATATGCGGCATCTACGATTTGATCATCTTCCTCTGCAAAAGTTGATTCATGTTCTTCAACAGATCTCTCCTCGCTCCACTTTTCAGTGCGAGGCTTGCTAGCTTGGGAAGTATTATCGGTCCACTTTCCAAAGTCGTCAGGGTTCAAGTAGTCATAGTATGTTTGAGTTACTCCATTCCGATATTGGTGTCCGAGTCGTGTCCCAGATCATCAGGGACACATATTTTATCTTGTTGCAGTTGATGAGTTTTCTCGATTGTCTTAGGTTTTTCTTCTTAAGAACAAGTCTGATGCTGGTCTTGTTATTCAGTCTTTTATTAATGAAATAAAGAACATTTTTCTGCAAAAGTCAAGTTCATACGTTCTGATAATGCATTAGAGTTTTGCAGTACTCAGCTTTCTCAATTTCTTAAGTCTCATGGTATTGTGCATCAGACATCATGTGCATATACTTCCCAACAAAATGGGGTGGCCGAAAGGAAACACCGCCATCTTTTGGATGTTACCAGAACCCTTTTGATTCAGAGTCATGCTCCTCATTCTTATTGGGGAGATGCGGTTCTAACTGCTTGTTATCTGGTAAATCGTTTGCTTTCTTCAGTGCTGGGGAGAAGATCCCGTTCTTGATTGCATTTCTCGAGACGGATCTTTTCTCGCTTACGCCTCGTGCTTTTGGTTCTGTAGCGTTTGTTCATCAACTCTCTCCTGGTCTTAGCAAGCTCTCTCCCAGAACTGTCAAATGTGTGTTTGTTGGGTATTAAACCCAAAAGGGATATCGTTGTTTTGACCCTGTTGGACGCAAGTACTATGTCAGTACTGATGTCACCTTTTTTGAGTCCATTATGTATTTCTCTCCCACAGGTGACAGGCTTACTCCTTCAGAGGATGGAGAAGAGATCTATATGCCTCCTCCTTCGTCATTACCATGTTCCATTGCATCACCACCACCGCCGCCGCCGCCACCACCACCGCCGCCGCCACCACCATCGCCTCCACCACTATCTCCTATTTTCTTTCCACATGTCTACCAATGAAGGCCC
The DNA here is from genome assembly GCA_037367405.1 of Ottelia alismoides. Lineage (NCBI taxonomy): Eukaryota > Viridiplantae > Streptophyta > Magnoliopsida > Alismatales > Hydrocharitaceae > Ottelia > Ottelia alismoides. Next base: position 59,942 of record JAZKJV010000605.1, read on the forward strand.
CATGCTCATGCGCCTCCTCCATCATCCAGCATGCCCAAGGTATGTCCTGAGCATTTAAGTTCTGCTGACGACACAGGTGATTTGCTTGCACAGACTGAGGTACACGGTGCAGATACTATCTCTACTACTCCTGCTGAGGATCTGGATATGCCTATTGCACTTCGACAACAGAAACATGCATGCATAATGTACCCTATTGGTTCTCATGTTTCCTTGGAGCGTCTTTCCAAGGATTTTCAGCACTTTGTTGTGGTGTTGTCAACTGTAGAGATACCACAGTCATATCAGGAGGCACTGCAAAGCAGTAAGTGGCGTCTGGCTATGGAGGAGGAGATGGCAGCTTTACAGTCACGAGGTACGTGGAGTGTGGTCTATGTTCCACCAGGTACATCTGTTGTTGGGAGCAAGTGGGTATTTACTGTGAAGCATCGGGTTGATTGTACCGTAGACAGATACAAGGCCAGGCTGGTTGCTCGTGGGTTCACCCAGACCTATGAAGTGGATTATCAGGACACCTTTTCTCCTGTAGCGCGTCATTCTACCTCGCGAATTCTTATTGTTGTTGTTGTGGTTCGTGATTGGCCACTTTTCCAATTAGATGTCAAGAATGCTTTCTTGTATGGTGATCTGCAGGAAGAGGTTTACATGCAGTAGCCACCTGGGTTTGCTGTTGAGGGGGACTCCAGTATGGTGTGCCATCTTCATAAGGCTATATATGGCCTTGAGCAGAGTCCGAGGGCTTGGTTTCAGAAGCTCTCAGAATTGGTTGAACAGAAGGGGTTTGTCAGATCTACTGCAGATCATACTCTCTTTGTAAAGAGAAACCAGAGAGGTATTGTAGTCATTTTAGTTTATGTTGATGACATTGTTATCACTGGCAGCGACGAACAGAGCATTCAAGCAGCTAAGGATTTCCTTGGACAACAGTTGGTTACCAAGGACCTTGGCACACTTCATTACTTCCTTGGCCTAAAGTTTGCACGAAATTAGCAGGGTATGGTTATGACACAAAGGAAGTATGTTACTGATCTTCTATCTGAGAAAGGTATGACAGGATGTAGACCAGCTACTACTCCGATGGATCCTAATGCGAAGCTCCATGGTGATGAATCTGAGGAGGTGGACAAGAGACGGTACAGAGAGCTGGTAGGAAAATTATTATATGTAACTATTACCAAGCCCGATATATCGTTCGCTGTGAGTAGAGTAAGTCAATTCATGGAGCAACCCAGGCAGGCGTACATGGATGCATATTCATGATCTTGAGATATCTGAAGTCATCTCCAAGTGTAGGTCTTCTGTTTAGAAGAGATACGTCTCTCTCAGTTACAGGGTGTGCAGATGCAGATTACGTTAGGTGTCATAAGGACAGGAAGTCTACCTCATGCTTCATTGTATTTGTTGGCAGCTCATTGGTCTCATGAAAGAGTAAGAAATAAACTGTCGTTGCTCGATCTAGTGCGGAATCAGAATATAGGGCAATGGCCCAAGGTAGTACGAAGATGATGTGTGTCAAATCTGTCTTGACCGATTTAAAGACTGAAGTGCATCTTCCTATGCATCTCAAATGCAATAATCAGAAGCCATGTTCATAGATAATAATCCAGCATTTCATGAAAGGACAAAGCACATTGAGGGGGACTGTCACTATACTCGTGATTTGATCCAAAAGGGGCTTATCTCAACGTCTTATGTAGCGTCAAGATATCAGATTGCAGACATGTTTACTAAAGCTCTTGCTAGAGGTCCTTTTCATCACTGTTGTTCCAAGCTGAACATGATAGATATATATGCTCCAGCTTGAGGGGGAGTGTTATTGTCCTCTTTCCATATTGTTTATTTCTATTGTCCTGTTTATGTAATTACCCTTTGAGCTTTTCTCCTATATAAGAGAGCTCTAGGGTTAGATGGAATATAACTTAATCTTTTCCTTCCACAGAATCCAATGGTGATCAACCTTCTACTTCTGATTACTCAACTTACCTTCGAGGCAATCTCATGATATGGCGAAGAAATATGCAAACTATGCATGCCAAATCAAGTGCCGACACACGAGGTGGCTAAAATTCTACAGGCATATTGCTCAATGATGTGAGCATCCACATCAATCTCCCAATGATGCTTTACTAAGAAAATAAGGTTGCATCAATCTTTCAATTACTCATGTTCAACATGATACAACTAAGCATGTTGGCGTCAATTCAACATTTTATCCGGAAGAAAACCGATATGGGTAAGCTCTTCTAATCTTTTATTAAATTTGAAAACCCGTTGACCGACATGTTCACCAAGAGCCTTCACGTGAAACATCACGAGATGAATGTGGGTATATTGAACATGATTGACATCCATTCCCAACTTAAAGGAGAGTGTTGAAAAAATAATTTGGGTTAAATGAATCTTAGGTGCAGATCTGTTTCATCCTTATAAATATTCTACACACCTCCATTGATAATTAAGTAAAAAGGAAGAAAAACCTAGCTCTCTATGTGCTAGGGTATTCCTTCACATTTTCAAAATCTAGCAGTCTGTGTGTAATTGGGGCACCCCCCTCGCATTTTTTCATTTCATTGAGAAGGGTTTCACACATGAATAACTGTGTTCTTGTGACTGCTTGCTTGAATGTTTTTCCACACTTATGATAAGTGGTCACATGGACATCTTACTTCCAAGCAGATCTACCCAAGGTCAAACCGGGATTTGAACAAAATAAGCAATACTATGTACAAAGTATTGGAGTGATAATTCATGCATCCCCAAAAAACATGTATACACACGGACATAATAAATTGCAAGATGATTAAGCTTTAGGTGACAAATTATAAGCATTCTCTAGTTCGGCCATATTATGTAGATGACCAACCCTAAACATTCTTTCTCAATCTATTACAATTATTGTTGCCAATCGACGTAACAGAGAATGGTAAATTCTGGTAATAAAATAGCTTTTTATTATGGAAAAAGCGAACATCTTATGGATTTTAAGTCTTCACCCATTTCCTCTCAGACCATAAAATGCAGACTCATAACTGCCGGATATGTCAACAGGGTGTGAATGTTTAGTTTCAAACAATATAGTTAAAACAAAAGGAGAAAGTTGTCTGAAAGATTACTTGTCGGACGACTACATAGTCACCCTTTGCTAAGTTCAGTTCCTTCTCAGATGTTGCACTGAAAGCATGCAATGCCTGGAATAATTGCAAGAATTAAGCCAGATTCTTATGCACATAAAATCCAAAATTGTGATGGCAACAACAGGAAATCGATAAATTAACCTCTGCCAGGAAGTACAATGCTTTTTCTGATGCGGATTGGGGTGGAGATGGAGGCATGGACTCTCTATGTTGTTTCTCAGACACCATCTATATAAACATTTACAAGTTAACTGCGTGATAATGAGAAGTGTCCATACTAATAACAACCATCTGGAAGGATTCTGAAAAGAGATAATTTATGATTTGTCCTCTGCTAAAAATCAATAATCCAGGTCAAGATTACAACAACAACAAAGCCTTTTCCCACTTTAAGTAGGTTATCCAGATCAAGATTAGAACCGAAAAATTAATCGAAGGGTTTGCAGTTTGAACATCTTTTTTTAGCATTCAGCTCAATTCATGGACTGATGCAGAAGCACGTCATTCACAATCAACTACTTAAGTTATCACCAAGGGTAATCAAGTGTGTCTTTCTTGGCTATTTACACACCCAAAAGGGTTACATGTGCTAAGATATGGCTACACAACATACTATATTCCTGCAGATGTTACTTTCTTTGAACAGAATGGTTTCTTTACGCAGTCTATCACGGATATTCCCTTGGATCTTCATCCACCACCAATTGTTTATAAGCGCAAGCATACATCTGATATTGCTCATGTGCCTTTACATGTTCCTTTTTTGCAGGATGAGATGCCATCTTCAAGTGCTCCCATTATTGCTGCTCCGGATGCTCCTCGGGAGCTTCCCATAGCTCTCCACAGAACAAAGAGGCAATGTACTTTCCAACCTATGTCTCATTTCACTTCTTCTGGTTTATCATGCCCTGACAAGAGATATGCAGACACTCTCATGACTATTTATGTTCTCAGATATCATCATATTACTTTACAAGATCATGACTGACGACATGCAATGAATGAGGAAATGGATGCTCTCACATACAGGGGAACATGGGATCTTGTACTGTGTCCCATGGGAATTCGACCTATGGCTCGGTGATGGGTCTTCACGACCAAACAATCATCTGAAGGGTCCATGGACAGATTGAAAGCACAGCTGGTTGTTGAAGGATTTATACAAATCTATGGGGTTGACTACTTTGAGACCTTCTCCCAGTGGCAACGATGGACTCTATTCGCACCATTCTATCAGTGGATGGCAATAAGAGATGACCTATATTTCAGCTTGATGTGAAGAATGCTTACCTCTATGGAAATCTTGAGGAGGAGGTTTACATGTATGTAGCCTCCAAGTTATGAAGTCGATGGGAGTGTATCTACTGATTTCGTAAGGCCATCTATGGCCTAAAGTAGAGTCCTCGAGCATGATTTGGTATACTCACTACTGAGATCTGTTAGGCACGGAAGCGGTACCAACTCCGCTATGATACCAGTTGATGGAAACACGACCTGCCGATATCATCTCCTCTCGGATATCGGACCCCTGGATACGTAAGCGGATGTAGCTACTGATGCGGATGCGCAATCAACCACCATCGCAGAAGCACATGAAAACAAGAACAAACAAATATAACGGTGGTCAGTCACTTCTCACGACCACCGGAGAAGGAAGATCACTAAAAGAAGAACGAGTACAACTCTCTCCGTTCCCTCGCTCTCTTCCTCTCTTCTCTCTCTCTCCCCTTTCTCTAGGGGCTACATGGTTGTTGTTGTGGTATTGAGCAATGCCTCCACTCCCCTCTTTATATAACCCAAATACAATCCCATAGTCCTATTCCCAATAGGATTATAAATAGAATACAACTCAACTACTATTAGGATTATAAGTCCAATCCCATTACGATTCCTAATCATAATTTGATTCTAATCCTAACAATCTCCCCCTTGAATTGAATTCCATCATGATCTCTTCATTACTTGGGTCTGCGCTAGGCCATCTTCGTCATCTGCAAGTCTCGTTAGCAGGGACTCACCACCTTCAGGTGATGCACCCATCGCTGGGTGCCCTCGAGTGCCACCTTGCACGATCTCCTGCCAGCCGCCGCTAGCAAAATTCTTCGATGCCTCTGATCGATTTCTCCAAAGACCACCATATCACGGCTTCTGAGGATTGTGCATCTGTTGCGTCACGTCGTCTTGTCGTCGTTGACCTTCGCTCTGATCCGTCGTATTATGTCCCTTCAACAATGCTGAACCTGGCTCTGACACGGAAGCGGTACCAACTCTACTCTGATACCAGTTGATGGGAATACGACCTGTTGATATCGTCTCGTCTCGGATACCGAATCCCTGGATACGGAAGCAGATGTAGATACTGATGCGGATGCGCAATTGACCACCATCGCAGAAGCACATGAAAACAAGAAAACTAGATATAATGGTGGTCAGTCACTTCTCACGACCACCGGAGAAGAACGATCACTAAAAGAAGAATGAGTACAATTCTCTTCGTTCCCTCGCTCTCTTCCTCTCTTCTATCTCTCTCCCATTTCTTTAGGGGCAACATGATTGTTGTTGTGGTATTGAGCAATGCCGCCACCCCCCTCTTTATATAACCCAAATACAACCCCATAGTCCTATTCCCAATAAGACTATAAATAGAATACAACTCAACTACTATTAGGATTAGGAGTCCAATCCCATTAGGATTCCTAATCCTAATTTGACTCTAATCCTAACAATATCAACACTCTTGGCTTCCATAGAACAACATCTGATTACTTTGTTTTTATCATACGACAATGCACTGATAATGTCATCCTTGCAATTTACATTGATGATATGGTTGCCAAAAGTGATGATGAAGGTATATTAGAGACCGAGGCTTTCCTTCAAAAGGTCTTCGCCACGAAGGGCCTTGGCCAACTCCGCTACTTCCTTGGCATAGAAGTGATACGTACTACAGAGAAACTTCACCTCTTACAAAGGAAGTATTGCTTGGACATCCTAAGTGAGACTGGAATGCATGGATGCAAGCCTTCTGGCATTCCTGCATACCCCGTGAAGCACTCTACTTCAACTAATCCTGCATTTGAAGACACTACCTAATACAGAAGCCTAGTTGGCAAACTGTTTTACCTTACTTTACTAGGCCTGATATATCTTAGTCTGTGAGTTGAGCCAACCAACACATGGAGAAACCACTTTACAATCATTATCGTGATGTTTTTCTGATCACATGCTACTTGAAGGAATCACCGGGGTGTCTATGGGGTCAATGGCTACACTGACGTATCTGCTTATGTTGATGCAGATTATGCTAGTTTATTTGAGGATCGTTGCTCCACTACAGAATATGCTATGATGGTTGGTGGAAACATTGTCATTTAATGAAGCAAGAAGCAAATTGTAGTCTTCAGATCGAGTGCAGAGGCAGAATACATGGTGATGGCTTAGGTCACTTGTGAAATTACTTGGCTACTCTCTTTTCCATAGGAAGTTGGTATTACTGTCAATACTCATGTTCCTTTGTATTGTGACAACAAGTCTGCTACATACATTGCTGTCAATCTTGATTTTCATGAGCGGACCAAGCATATTGAGATTGACTATCACTTTGTTCATGATGTTGTACGAGTAGGGAAGATCACTACTCCACACATCTCAACGGATTTTCAGCTTGCAGATGTATTTACGAAGGCACTATCGAAGAAACACCTCTCAAAGATAATCTCCAAGCTGGACACAATTGACACATATGCTCTAACTTGAGGGGGAGCGTTGAAAATGACATTATTTATTTTACTTATAACCCCTCAGGGTCTTTTTTGGTAATTTCTTATTTATGAGTGCTCTAAGATTCCGGTCTATATAAAAACCCTATACCTCTTGAATAAGATTGCCTCGATGCATTTTTCTCATCTTTCCCTACATGGATGTTGGCTCAATGAGAGGGAAAAATACCCCTACATATACAAGGCCCACCACCCCTATGGGCTCCTGTTTATTTCTTGGGCCCAAATGTGCGATTCAAAAAAAGAGAAGGGGCATGTTGGCACATGTTTTGGGCCCAATGGGTTGTTACAAAAAAGGGAATGATTTTTAGGCCCATGTTGGGCTGTTGATTTAAAGGGGGGGCAAAAGAAAAAAGGGAGCTAATCATTCCAAGAAAAGAAGAAGGAGAAATGGAGAGAAAGCCAAAGGAAAAAAGGTAGAGATGGCTTATATTAAAAAATTGAGTATTTGTTTGTATCTCCCACATGGATATGAGATAGGGGGAATATTCATGACTTCCTCCTTTTTTTACCGAATTGTGCACATATGTGATCATTTAATTGAGATGTCTACATGATATTGATTTGGCTTCAGAGTTTTCATGTGGACCATGTATGACAGAGATCTATGGTAGAAGCTCGATACGAAGAGATCCATAAGGACTCCAAAATAGAGATCCCATTCTCTGAGCTATTGTGGAAGAGACCCAGATCAAGGCTCTCGTTGTGTGAGACCCATTGCAACGTCTTCATGATTGAAGTCCTTTTCATATCATCATATGGTGGCAACACTCATAGTGGTCTCTGTTGAAGAGACCCATGTTCAGTCTTTTATATCCAACACTTTCAAGAGCCCAACAACAAAAGGTACAAATTCCCCAAATCATAAGCATGAGAAGATGCAATTTATATTTTAACTCAGCTTGTGTGTGTTGTATTGTCCAAGCTGAGCATTTCATGCTCTAGCTTGAGGGGGAGTATAGAGATATTTGTGTTGTTGTGCCTCTATGATGGGAGTTATTTAGTCCCACATGGATAAATCGTGGACTTGGTCATATTTGTGGGGCTATATAAGGAGCCCTATATCCCATGTAACCTTTGAGAAAGTGAATGAATATCAACCATTTGAGGTGGTTCTCCCGTGATTTCATCCCACTCCTTGAAGAGTAGGGTTACACGTAAAATCAAAGTATTGATATATTTTATTCTTGCTTTGATTCGCTTCCGTAATATTATTTTCTACAAAAGTATTTACATATGTTAACTAGGTTGGCTTATGCGGAGATAGGGAGACTACATCAAGCTACTGAAATATGTCTACGAGGAAACTTTGTTACATGTGATAAAAAGTAGCATAGTGTGGTTAGATTAAGCGCAAATTCACAGAAATGTTACGATAACAAATCAACTATTCCAATAATACAATTCTACATGACAACCAAACATTTGAAGTTTGATAGAAACTTAGTGTATGCAAAAACTGATGCACGTCAACTATGTCTCTTGTATAAAACCCGATGATCGGATGGCACGTATCTTCATAAAAGGGCTCGACATCACCTAATTTGAGGAGTTCTATTCATTAGGAATTTAAGACTACGAGTTAATTTTAGAATTGGAAATCCTAAAGGAATTAGACTCCTAAATCCTGATAATAATCCATGTAAAGTCCTTGTAGTATTATGATTATGGGTCATGTGCTTGCCTCCACAAAACTAGATCACAACAGAAGACCGCAAAAAGAGAGGGAGAGAGGAGGAGGAGGAGAGGATAGGAGAGACGAAGGTGAGGGAATAAAGAGGTTGGATTTGTTCCTTTTCTTAATGAATTTTCTTATCCAGTGGTTGTAGGAGGCAATTGACCATCATTATATCATATGCCTTCTTCTCTACATGCTTATTCCCAACAACTAGTATCTAAGAGATGTTTACATTGACGGGACATCATGACAAAACATGTTGCATTCTTTGGAAGCCACAAAAGATTCTATTCGCAGTATTTAACAATTAAAAAATATAGCAGCAACCGATTTGATAGTGAAATTCACATTAAAAACTGCATCATTCCCCGTAGAACCTTTAAATGGGAAGAACAACTTTGCATTATAGCAGCAACCGATGAAGAATATGCTCACATGAGAAGGGTTTATAAAAGCTCTAAATATAGTAGTACATAAGCAAGAGAAGATGAAAGAGGAAGAGTGGAACGAGATAAGAGACTTCGTGAATAGTGGCATGCACTTATTCTTGATAGACAACACTCTTCATAAAGCCATCAATCTGTGTGATCCTAAAGTTGCAAAAAAAGTTAGTAGTCGGAACTTGACCGGCCAGGTCATTGACTAAATATTAATAGACAGTCGGGTAACTGAACGGATTTAGTAAGACTTTATGACTTTAGTCAATTTTATATTATTATATATATATGCTTATAAAAAGGAAAGTTCTACAAAGCAACAGTAAGACCTGTTATGCTCTATGGATATAAATATTGGCTTGTGAACCATAGACATGTGCAGAGAATGACAATAATAGAAATGAAAATGCTAAGGTGGATGTGTGGACACACACGTAAAGATCGAATTCGGAATGACGCAATCAGAATGAAAGTTTGTGTAGCTATGATCGAGGATAAGACGCGAGAAAACCACTTAAGGTAGTTTGGCCATTTACAAAGGAGGTCAGCTGATGCATCGATTAGGAGATGCGAGTTTTAGTATGTTGAGCCAGCTAAGAGAGGGCGAGGACGACCCAAGAAGTGTTGGGATGAGACTATACGAAGGGATCTTAGTTTTTTGGATATACGCTCGAGATTGACCCAAGATAGATGTGAATGGAGGCAAAGAATCCATGTAGCCGACCCTATTTAATTGTAGGAAAAGTCATTGTTGTCAAGGTTGCAAAAGTCAATAGTCGGTACTCGGTCGGTCGGGTCACTGACTAAGGATTAATCGGTAGTCGGACGCTAATTGGATTTTGTCGGACTTTAATCGACTTTGAAATTTATGATTCTTTTAAATATATATATCTTATTTTTATACATATATTTATATAGATTTTATACATTTTTATACTATCATAATAAAATAAAAGAAGTAATTGAATTTAAATAAAACATTAAGAATATTATAATAAGTTTGTATATAAAAAAATAAAACCTGAAAATATGGTATCTCCAAAAAAAAATCGATCGACTAGTGTGCGTAGTCGTAATTAGTCGGTATTCGGTCGACCACCCCACTGACTAGACTAGTCGGACCTGTTAGTCGGGCCAATCGGATAACTTTTACAACACTGTTTGTTGTTGTATATATATTTATCACTTTTTATAAACATATTCTTATATATTTAAACAAATTTGAACATTTTTATATTATCATAATGAATAAAAAAGAAACAATTGAATTCTACTCGAACATTAATCATCTAAGATTAAGTTTTCTTTATAAAAAATACAAAAAAGGAAAAGAACACAACCCAGTTGTAAAAAACAATCAACTGGTGATCGATAAGTCCTAGTCGAACCGAACACCCCTCGATTAGACTAAATGGACCAGATAAATGGCCTGCTCAACCATTTTTCAGCTTCGATGATCCATGATAGGTCTAAAAAAATCTTAAGGGAGTCTATAAGTCCAAATCTTTGACAATCATGCTATTAACAAAGGAGTTGTATGGCCTAAAGATGACTGATTGGACAAAGTTTGAGGTACACTTAGATGAGGTTAACAAGATTCCGATGGATATGGTTACACTTGCTAGCATGCTCAAAAGAGACAAAGACAGATTCAAGATAGCTTCTGAAATTGGCATATTTAGATCATGTGTGCTCATCCAAGAAGTAGTTTGTACATACTAGGCCAACACTGATGGATGGGTGAAGATGGCAAGTAGAGAGATTCAACATACAAAAAGAGTCGGATCAAAATAATTTTGCATCTTTAATGAGGCAGTAAAAACTCACAAAGGTGTGTGTAATATGCATGCCTACAGTAAAAAAATATAATGTTGATGGGAATGATCAAGTCACAAGGACATTAAATTACCATTAAAGGAGTTCTCAAAGCAAATAAAGAAGAGCACACAATGATACGAGGAACGAGAAAGTCGAATAGTGTGTGCAAGCTCGAGTTAAAGGTTATGACATGTGATGGAGCTCCAATTTTCCCAGTGCAAGAAGAGAGCACCATGTTGATAGCTTCTTTATTGCGTACAACAACAATAAAGCCATTTCCCACATTAAGCTATGTTGGCTACATGGATTCTTTGCCTCCACTCAGATCTATCTTGGGTCATTCCCGCGCTTAGATCCAAAAAATAACATCCCTTCAGATAGTCTCATTCCAACACTTCTTGGGCCTTCCTCACGCTCTTTTAGCCGGCTTAACATTCCAAAACTCCCATCTCCTAACTGGAGCATCACCCGACCTCCTTTGCAAATGGCCAAACTACCTTAAGCAAATTTCTTGCATCTTATTCTCGATCGGAGCTACACCAACTTTCCTTCTGATTGCATAATTCTGAATCCGATCTTCATGTGTATGTCCACACATTCACATTACCATTTTCATTTCTGCTATTGTCATTCTCTGCACATGTCTATGGTTCACATGCCAACATTCAGATCCATAAAGCACAGCATGTCTCACGACTACTATGTAAAACTTTCCTTTGATTTTTAAAGGAATTTTCTAATCACATAGAACAATAGATGCTCCACTTTAATCAACCTGCCTTTATTTTATGAGTAACAACTCCATCAACTTCCCCATCATGTCGTAAAATAGATCCCAAGTATTTAAAACAATCCTTCTAAATGTTATCATCACAAATCTTCACCTCGATTCCTTCATCATTGCTTCCATCAAAAGTGCACTCTATATATTCAGTCTTAACCCTACTTATAGTCTCTAATGCACGTCTCCAGACCTCCAGATTCTCATTTACTCCATCTTTAGTCTCATCAATTAACACAATATCATCAACGAATAACATACACCAAGGTATCTCATTCTGAATGTGACTAGTCAACTCATCCAATAATCAAATTAAAAAGGAATGGATTCAAAGCATAATCTTGATGCAAACTAATGTTGATGTAAAAAATAGTCAGTCTTCCCAAATTGGATCCTTATACAAGATGAAGCCCTATCATATATATCCTTTATGAGGTTAATGTATAGGATAGGTACTTATCTCTTCTCCAAAACTCTCTACAATATCTCATGTGAGACAGAGTCATAAGCCTTCTCCAAATCAATAAAAATCATATGGAGATTCTTCCTTTTTAGCTCTATAAATCTCCATTGTTCTTGTCAGCAAGTGGATGGCTTCAATAGTTGAGCAACCTGACATGAATCCGAATTGATTTTCTTTTACTTTAGAAACTTACCTCAACCTTCTTTCGATCACACGTTCCTAAATTTTCATAATATGACTTATCAGTTTGATATCTCTGTAATTTGCACAATTTTGAATGTCTCCTTTGTTCTTATAAAGATGCTCAACGATGCTTCTCCTCCATTCTTCATGAGTTTTCTTGCTTCGTCAAATAACATTGACTTAGTGAGTTTTCTTCAACGATAGTCATGAAGGAGATTGATGACCATCGTTATATCATGTGAATTCTTCATGTGCTTCCATGGTGGTTGACTGCGCATCAAGTTTTACCCACCACTATAGCATGTCAAGAGTATTTGATATTTATGCCTAACTTGAAGGAGAGATTAATTGTATACATGTTGAGAAAATGGATCTTTGAGGAGATACCTTTGTTCTTCATTGCATATGTTGTAGCACCTCCCAACTTTCTCAATTTTGGGGATTGTGAACATTCTTAAATGTTATTGGACACTGGACGCTAGGAGGATCATAATCACTTAGGTCCCCTCTTGCTACGAATGATTTTCCATGTAAATATAATCATCTACATCGACTTCCACATTATTAGTTACGTAAAATTTTTGGATGCGGGGCTATTCTTTTGACAAAATTTCCCATGGGGACTGCTCTCCCAAGATGCCCTTAGGCAGGGCCTTTTTTAGATTCTCTAGATTGAGGACATGGTCAAGAGGTAAAACATTGAGAACATATAACCCACAATTTGTCGCCATTGATTGGAGAACTCAAGCAATCATGGACATCAAATTTTAAGTACTTTCAAGCAGGATTTTTCACGTTCAATGAAGAAAAATTGACATTACCTCTGCTTGAACATCATCCAGTATGGAAGCTACTCGTAAATGGAAAGACTTTTCAGTTTCTACCTTTGATCAAATTAAAAAAATATGTTAGAACAAAATAATTGAATTTTATTGCCAAGGACAGCGGTTGATTGACCTCACCATCGCTACTAGGCGTTGGAGGGTCAGCCTTTGTTGCTGCGATTCAACAGCAGAGAGAGAGGCAGTAGCTTCTTTTCCAAGAACAGCCATACTTGATTTCAATTCCTGCATTTTTGATTCCGACATTTGCAATTTTGCAGCATTTTCAGGAAACGGAGCTTCTCTCATTCTTAATTGTCTCCGTGCTACTTCTGCAGCCTAAATGTGAAAAGTCAGCTAAATTTCTGGCACATGATATACTTACCACAAACTCAGATGAAGTAATAAATACAAGTACCTGCTTTTCTGCTTCATGCCTCAAGGTGCTGTAGCGCTGGGCAAGATGCCGAGCATCCTCCAAAGGTGCACCAGATGACATGGCTCTTAGAGGCTCGATAACCTAAAACCAGGAAAATAAGACTCAAGCAACAGTCTAAGAAAGGGCAAATTCCTTAGAATCAGAACAAACCTTAACATAATAGTAGAACAATTTTTTAAATGTAGTATCTAGTCATACTGTTGAATAAAAGCCAACTCGTGATAAGGAAGTAGATTTTCTTAGGATAGATATAACAGTGCAAGCAAACCATCCATGCACAACTCAGAAGTCATACCTGTGATGATAATATCCTATTTAATTCTTCATACTCCTTTTCCACATGGGTAACTGCCCCTCCAAAAAGTGATGTAGCTTTAGCTAGCGCACTCTCGTTGATATTCTCACTTCCATATCTGCAACAATCCTCAGATAATTTTGTCCCTTAACAGCAAGTGAATAAGGCAGAGGAATTAGTTGAATTTATTGAAATTTCTATTAAAAAATTAGCATAATGCAATATAACGATCTCACCCAAAAAAAAAGATACTAGAAGAAAAAAACCCACCTATTTCGATGTGTTTAACTCCATTCGCTATTAAAGCCTCAACTGCTCGGACAATATCCTTCTGGAAGTCCTGCAGAAAATAAGCAAAAATTTAACAAGAAAAAACTCAGCAGAAGTCCAACTTAATCTGTGAATTTCAAGGCATGGTCACAATATCATCACCTTTTCAACTAGCATTTAAGAAAGTTAAATAGAGTTGATATGGAAATATGGTGCCTCTATTTACGAAGCTAAATGATAATCCTCCGATGCAGGTAGTCATCAAAATCTAATTAATATCAAAACCATTATAAAATTCAGCAGGAATACAAACATATAATGATATATCCGTATCCGATCTGTCACCGTATCCAATTTATACATATTTTGACATCCACATCCACTTTGGAATAGATACAAATATAAATATCACTTTGATATCTGCAAACATCCGCATTTTTATCTGTATATCCGGTTTCATATATAAATATAGTAATAAATATATTCCTTCTTTCATCATCTTTGGTATAATTATTATGATATAAGTATATTAGTATATTTATATTATGTGTATTACATACAATACATGTATATTTAAATTAAAACTTATAGCCTTCTAATATTACTTGTATGCGATTAGTATCCGTTTAACATCTGTTGGAGTATTTGGTTATGTGTCACTTATATGAGAGATGGGCAAATGGATCTTTCCAGGATCCATTTACCCCATCCAGAGTTTAGTCCCACATCTACCAGTTTGGAGATGTGGAGACCCTATGGGGGCTATATATAGAGTCCACACCCATTGTATTCAGATGAGAAAAGTAATAGACTATCAGCCCTTGGAGGCGTTCTCCCGTGGTTTCATCCTTCTCCTTAGGGAGTAGGGTTCCACGTTAAATCCCGTGTTCTTCATGTTCTATATTTTTATCTCTGATACACTTCCGCATTCCTATTTTCTAACATGGTATCAGAGCGGGTTCGATTCTCGAGGATTATTTTATGTTATTGATTTATTTGAGATTCGATTTGTATAATCAATATTCAGTTCTAGGGTTTCCATCAAAACCCTAATTTTTACATATTCTTGAAGTGGTTCTGCAGGTTGATCTCTAGAGCTTTGATTTATTTCTAAAGATCCAAAGATCCAGGCTTCCAGGCGATGCTCCTTCTGCTGCCAACCTCCGGCAACACTTCTGGCCGCGAGTCCCAGATCTGCATCACTCCAGGCCTCAGAAGCCCTCTAGGAACCTCCAGGCAGCACCCTGTTGCACATCTCGAAGAAGAAAACCGCATTATCCTTTTCTTGCAAGGCGCATCTCCAGCATCTTACAGCCGCATCGAGCGGCATCAGCGCAGGCGGTACGACATCCAGATCCTCTCTTGCGAGCCGGGGCTTCTAACCTCCATCTCGCGGCAAGGCAAGGGCTCTAGATCCCCATGATTGCCTGTGCGAGATCGCACGAGTCCGAACAAGCATAAACCCCCATCGGGGTCGATTCCTCCTCGCGCGGCTTTTCTCATTTGGCAGCATCAAGGGTGGTGCGAGAAACGTCTCCCAGGCAGCATATACCGAGGAAGAACCCTGCCTCCAGCGACCTCATCTCCTCCGATCTCTTTTGCTCCGGCGACATGAGATGGCCCTCCTCCTCCAGCGGTACCTTTAGGAGGAGGAGTCCTAATCGAAGCGGAGGCGGCCCCCTCTCTCCCATCAATCTCAGGCGATGGTATTTTCAGTTCACGCACGATTCCAGGAGAAGGGTGGCATCCTCCAGCACTTGCGGCGGCCCCTTCTCCTAGTGCGATTCTAAGAGAAGGATGGCATCCTCCAGATCCAGGGTGCCACTCCTCCAGATCCAGTGCTTGCGACGATGGGCTATCGAAAAAATGGGTTCTCGGTAACCCTAGGTGAAGAAAAACTAGAAACACTTGTAGGGCCTTTAATAAAAAAATTGAGGGGGGGCTGCTCGGTTTAAAAAAAGGATGTTTATTAAAAAAAGAGAGGGGGGGAAGTGATGGGCCGAAGTCAAAAAAAGTTCTGAAAAAAGGCACGTACAACAAAAAAGCCATACACAAAATAATTGAAAAAAAGGGAAAAGCCGAAAAAAATGGCAGCGACTTATTAAAAAATAAGGATTGAAGCCGAAAAAAATGCTCGACTTATTAAAAAAATGTGATGGCTATTAAAAAATTGTTTAAAAATGATTTTGATTGAGAAAAGCTGGAAAAAAATGTGACGGTTTATTTGGTTTCATGTTTTCCCCCATTTTTCTTGTCTTCTCCCCACATTGTTGATGTCATTGTTTCCGACAAGCACGGGAGAAAGGGGAAGTATTGGGTAGAGTCACAGGTTTTCTTCATATACAGATTCTCCAGACTCTACAGTTCAGATAATCACACTCGACGATTGGTTCTGAGTCTTCAGTTTCAGACACGCACATGTATGCAGTCTTTTCAGATGTGCACATGTCTGCCATCTTTTTGTGCGGTCCCCATCATTCTTATTTTCGGCCAGAGTTTTCACGTGAGCCATAAGAACTCCAGAGTACAAGACCATTCCCAACGCCATGTAGGCTAGGGTTTTCATGTGGTTTCATAGGGACTCCAGAGTAGAGTACCATTCTCTATACCAGATGGGAGAGACCTAGTTCTCCGACGAGGAGACTTCTTTAGACTCCATTGTCCAGCAATCATGAACTCCAATACAAGATCCTTCCGAGGTTCTTATGTTAGAGAACCCATTTCGAGGTCCCTGTGAGAGAGACCCTTCTTCAGAGATCTGCGTATGGATAATTAGCGATGCTCTTTTCGGCCCTTTTCAAAAATTCAAAGACGGAGCAGTTGTCCACATTATTGTAGCGGACCAGAGTACTCCGACGAGGAGATTCATTTTCAGTTGTAGTGACTCTGACAGGCGCAGTATAGAGCACATGCTCTTCGACGAGAGATTCAGTTGACTCACACTCCAGCCGTTCGTCCTCCTCGCCTGCACGGCATGAGAAGCAACATCCTCGACAACAGCCGACAGTTGTGTGCTTGAGTTGATATTGTTTTTAGTGTCATGTAGTGTGAGTTTCCTTTCTGTTTGTCCAAGCTGAGCATTGCATGCTCCAGCTTGAGGGGGAGTGTTAGAGTATTTGGTTATGCATCACTTATACGAGAGATGGGTAAATGGATCTCTCCAGGATCCCGCTCCTTAGGGAATAGGGTTCCACGTTAAATCCCTTGTTCTTCATGTTCTATATTTTTATCTCTGATACGCTTCCGCATTCTTATTTTCTAGCAACATCCATATACGTCTTTTAAAGATATGTTAACATAGTTTAACATGTGTCAATATCTATATAAGCATCCATATTCGCATTTAAAAATGAATAATGCTATGATAACAAGATGTATCCATCCATTTGCATCCCTAAAATCCAGCCTTACATCTCCATTACTGACGCAATGACCCCATGACGCATAACAACACCTTTGCATAGCAGAATACGTTTTCAACATAAAATTGATTGCCTTTAAGAACCAAAGCATTCCTCTCATTCCGAAGTGTCTACAAAACTGCCGACAGCCTACTTCATCCATGAAGTGGAAATACAGTACTATGTTTAATGTATAATGCCTTGCTCCACAATGTGGTAAAACAGAATCTGCAAACGGCTGTCTGACCATGCTAAAGACATTTGAAAATTACTATATTTCGTTGAGCTTAAGATGCCAAATTAGCCACCTAGGATAAGTGGATCCATTTTCCTATTTTATCTATTTTATTTTTCCTTCCCCAAGTAGGGGCATGGATGTACTTTACTGATAGCCTCTTCCTAAATAAAGAGGACTTGTGATCATTAAGCTTATTATATTCCTGTCAACTTGGTAGCAAAGTGACGGTCTTAGATCGAGCCTTAATTCCTTCTCGGGCTCCCCCCTTAAGGACTCACATGTCTCCCTTCTAGACATTTGGTGAGTAACTGCCAGCCAAGCCAAGTGATAGCCTGATGCTTGAATTGGTCTCCCCCTACAGGTACTCCATTGGAAGGCACGTCACTCAGAGATGCATCATGAGCACCTATCGTTTTTGGAATTTTTTATCTGATATATGAGTAAAATGTTATTTTAGAATAATATTTTACATATATATGCAAGTCCAAACAATGTTTAAATTTACTCCCAAGAATTGTAGACCCATGCATGGCGTATATGATCTTCTTCTTGTTATCCTTGATGACAACCATCCCGCCTTTGGCAACCTGTATGACTCCACCTTCAGCGATGTACATATATTCTTTACAGTCCAAAACTTCAAGGGATATCAAGTTCTACCTCAGATCAGGAACATGTCGTATTTCTATTACCGCCATCACGACTCCATCAAAAATCTTGATCTTCACAAAGCCGATCCCTACAATATTGCATGTTGCATCAATCTCCATGACAACTGTTTCATCATTTTATCTTCTCGTAGGTGTAGAACCAATCTTCATTGAGTGTCATATGGTAAGAACAATCTGAATCAAGAATCTATGTGCTACCCATCATCTTCTAATCTATGATTGTGAGAACTAGATCATCTTCAGAATCTATGCCTCCCTGACCCATGGCACCAACTGTGGCTTTACCTTTCTTCTTCAAGCGATCCTTCTTTCAATGTCCAGGTTCCTTGCAGTAATTGCGGATGTCCTTAGCATTGTGATTCTTTGATATGGACTTCTTCTTTCCCTTCTGCGCATAGCTAGAACTAGCATGACTCCTTTCACGAGTCATGATCAAATATGCACCGTTAGAGTCCTATGTCCCGATAGCCATATGTCGAAGTTTACGCGTATGTAGCATCGCGCGAACTTCTTCTAGGGTTGTCGATTCTCTTTCCACAATAAATGTTTGAACAAAAATTCTCATATGATAATGGAAGAGAAACCAACAAAATCAATGCATCATCATCTTCAATCTTAACATCTATGTTTCTTAAATCGATCAACAATATATTTAAGTGATCCAGATGTTCTTAAGAGATGTACCTTCCTGCATGCGGAGAGAGAATAGCGTTGCTTTAAGAGCAACTTGTCAGTCAAAGACCTCGTCATGTATAGACTTTCGAGTTTCAATCATATGTTGGCTGTGAAATCCTCATCGGCAACCTCGGCAATAATCTTGTCCACTAAACACACCATGATGATCGAGTGTGATTTCTCTTCCTGCACCGTCAACATGGAGGGTTCGAGTGCATTGCCCGCTCATGATCTAACGACATCAGATGCTCTGTTGCTTCAGAAGGACACGCATCTTGATCTATATAAGACTGAATCCATTCTTCCATGTAAACTTCTCGATCTTCAGATTGTACGATGCCATCGTTTTTGATGATCCAGACGGAATCTGATACTCTGATATCATTTTGTTGTGAATAATGGAAGCACATACAAACGAGATCAATCAAGCAAGAACAAAGACACACTGATGTCCAGAGATCACCCGTAACTAGGCTTTGTTCTTGGGCATTGACGATCGATTGTCATTATGTAGAGAAAGAAGAGAGAGTACAAAGAATACTGAGAAAATACAAAGATGTGATTGAAGATGAGGATATAGTATGTGATGGCCCTAAGGTCCCTTTTCATACTGCAACAAAAGAATACTATATTCTATAATCCAGCCTAACACCTTTCAGCCGATCAAGATTCAGGAGGCGGATCAGGCATCTCAGCAATACAACCCAACAACTCTCACCCAATCGGAATTCATGAGGTGGATCGGCAACTTAGCAATCCAATCCAACAACTCTCAGCCAATCAGGATTCATGAGGCGGATCATACATCTCAGCAATCCAACCCAACAACTCTCAACCAACCAAGATTCAGGAGGCGGATCAGGAAACTTAGCAATCCAACCCAACCGCTCCTAGCCAATCATGATTTAGGGCATAGATCAGGCATCTTAGCAATCCAACCCAACAACTCTCAACCAACCAAGATTCAGGTGGATCAAGCAACTCAGCAATCCAACCTAATAACTACCAACCAATCATGATTCAGGAGGTGGATCAGTCATCTCAACAATCCGACCTCACAGCTCTCAACCAATCAGAAGGCAGGATAGATATCAACCACATCAGCACTCTCATATGGCACATCGTGGGGACAGAGACCACCTTCTTCTCAAGGTCTCAGATTGGTTGCGGTGTTGTCTACATGCAATTAGTGAGCATAGGTTGTGCCAAGTGGGGAGAAGTGCCCTCCCCCCTACATGGACTCGGGATTCACATCCCCAAAATACAATCAGAAATCTGATTATTAATTCATATCGGATTATAACCAAATCCGTTTCTATTAGGAGTGCCTATATAAACTCACTGGAGTTGGGTGCTATTTTTTTATGACATAATGAAGATTGACTTTGCTACTTTAACGATATAGGCAAGTTTCATGTGAACACTGTCAATCCATGACGTGATCGCCTTTGGAATTTTTTATCTGCTACATGAGTACAATTTTATTTTAGAATAATATTTTACATATATGCAAACTCGCATAGACACACGTACGCACTAACTCACAGGCCCAAGGAAGAGAGTAAGCACCTTAAAATTTATTGACAAGAGACATATTAAACTACCTCACTTTCATTGGACTAGATAGTGATTCAGGTCTTGAATATCGATATACCAATAGATAAATGATTAGCTGCAAAGATGGCCAAAGCCACATACCATAGAATGAACATATGGAGAAAACACGATATCTATAACAAGCACTAAATCTTTTCCTACATGAAGTGGGCGGGCTTCAAGGATCTGTTGCCCAAATCAAAGAAGAAGTTTATATATTGTTAATGAATATGCCTACTTATGCAGCATCCAAGAGACAAGACAATACTGTGTGGAATCAATTAGAAAGTAAACGCAGATTAAAGAAAATACCCGATACACATCCCATTTGCAAAACGGGGAGAAGACTAAAAACTTGAAATCGAATTTCCATCATATAAAATGCTTTTACTGGTAATAAGAATAGAGTTGCCGTACTCTTCCTGAACGCGTAGACTTGTAGAGCTTTTCAAGCTGTTGGTGCCTTTGTAATTCCACTTCATCTACAACCACCACATCAGGGCCTTCATAACCGCTTGTACTGAATTGCTTTTTCACTGCCTAGAACCAAGATAGAAAAAGGAAAATTGTCGCAAAAATTTTATGTCATAAGAAGTCAAGTTCGAAGATATAAAAGAAAAGCATGTTGAATTCGTGTGAGGATGAACCATCTCTGAAAAGGTTTCAAATTACTGGATTTAAAAAGATCACCGAAACCAAAAAAAAAAAAGCAAGGCTCATTTTTCACGTTAACTTTGGCTATAGCTCCAAGAATTTGTTGCCCTCAAACAAATTCATCATGGACCACGTTGGGATTAGATGCAAAGAAGAAACATGGTTGACATTGTAATGTGAAAGCAATGATGATCGAGTCCAATAAACTCCAGCAGAATTTCGGGGTGAGACCACTAAAGCTGGAATTTTTATGTATCTATTAGCGAAAGACGAAATTGGGTTCAGATCCGTGAGAAAGAACAGGAAAGATATGTACCTGCTGCTGCTTGGCGACCTGTTCCTTGAACTTGTTCGCCTGCTTACGCAGCGCATCCATCTCAAATCCCTCGAGGGAAGACGGGGAGATCCAACTAACACCACTGCCAAGATCTCACTCCAGTGGGTCGTTGATGAGGAAGGGTTCCCTTCTTGCAGTGGTTGTGAAGGGTGGGAGGAAGAAGGAGCTGGGCGGCTTCTGCGGTGATGATTAGCCGCTCTTGACCGCTGGGAATAGGACGATAGATAGGTGGGACTTGTCCTAAAATCAATCTTCTTCGGCTGTTTGCATGACTTCTCTTTTCCCACAGAAAAAAAAAGAAATTTTGTTTTGTTTGTTATAAATACACTCTTTTTTCCCCAAATCCACCATTGGATTTGTTTACTTAAATGAATCTATGCTGAGGTTCAAGTTTTGTTCGGTCAATTTTAAGTATGATCTTTAATTTTATCAGATTTTTGACCAAGCACAAAAGCCTTAATTGCATAACTAGCTTATTAATTTTGTAGCAACTGAATATGGAATGTGTATCTATGTTTAATTTATGCATACATTAAACCGAAACTTGAGTGAAGCTAGTATGTTCTCGATTGTTCTGATTGTCAAAGGAAGGCTAAGGAATTAGTAAGGTAAGTAGGAAAAAATATAGCTACAAAAGAATGCTTGCATCTTTTGCTATTTGTGTAATACAAAAGTAAGTTTTCAAAATTAATAAGATCCATTTAAATATGTCATCTTTTCTAGAATTCAGGATATGTTTGTGTATCTAAGAACTCTTTGAAGACACATTTAGAATTTTGGGTGTTTTGCTCGTTACAGTGTCTTTAAAAAATTGCAATCAAGGAATACAATATCCACGATAAAAGTAGTAGTTGCGGATGGGACACGGGTTTTGCATATTTTTCTACGAGGAATTTACAAAAAAAAAACATTGGACATGACTTTTAAAATTTTACATTTATGTCCGTATAAATTTTGTCAATAACACTTGTACTCGTACCAAATATATAATTACACAATGATCACTACAAAGCACGTGCAATTGTGCATGTTTTCTTGTCAATGTTGATATTAAAATCTAGGGTTTTTATCAGTTGTGCCCCTCTGAGATATTGTAATTTCAGTTATACCCCTCCTTTTTTTGAAATATCAGTCGTGCCCCTACCTTCTTGCAAAATTCACAGTTCTGCCCTTTTGTAATATCAGTTATGCCCCTACGTTACCTTACCAGAAGGGCAGAACTGTGAATTTTACAAGAAGATAGAGGCATAGCTGATATTCCAAAAAAGGGAAGGGCATAATTGAAATTGCAATATCTTAGAGGGGTGCAACTGATAAAAACCCTAAAATCTAAGAGTCATAACTACGATAACGAAGGTGGATAATATGTTGTTACAACAGGTGTTGTAACGCAGGGGAGCCATCGGATCACACCATCCGACGACGCTCGGAGGGAGCCAGGGATGGTTGGTGTGCATCCCGAGGGTGATCCGACAACTCCTCTGTGTTACATCACATGTTATAACAACAGAGGATCTGTTCTAGTACGATGATGATTATTATGACTACTACAATAAACGTGGTGGTGACAACTATTTGATCTCCATCCTATTTATTGATGTTGTCGAGAAGGATGCGGTGGGATAGAGGAAAAGCCAGAAAGAGGAAGAGAGAGAAGGTAGTGGGAGGGAGATGGATCGAAAATAAATATCCTAGAGATTGAGGATTATTTCCTAATAATTAAATATTACATCATTTTCATTAATTGTTGATTAATGGATTCAATAACAAGAGCAAACGTGCAAGTTCATATTCGTCTTATAATTATGAAATATTTAGGAGCACAGTAGAAAATCCCCCGAGTGAAAATGACTTTAGGGATTGATTTCCAAATGCGCCAGATTTGCTTCTGTAATCTGACTTGGAATTGGTTCAATGAAATTTCATTTCCTACCGGGACTCCTTTGAAATTTTATTCTCAGACTCTTCTTAAACTTAACAAAATGTTCATTTGTTCTTGTATAATCATTATGCCGTGGCTTCTCCAAACATCCATCATACAAGCGCCAAGCTCATGAAGGAAAAGTGCGTACATCAATAATAGTCCTCTCATGATGTGGAGATAAGGAGACTTTATCCTACAATAAGCTATCTCGAAATAAAGTCATCACATCATAATACATCATACTATGTATAACAAAAATAAACAAACTATTGAGCTCATGATGCAAATCAGGACGCACATGAGGTAAAATTTAGAGAGGATTGGAGGAGGAAGAATGCGTCGGGATGCGGGGTTTTGGTGGAGAAAGCGTAAAGATTTTTATATAACCAAATATGTCTAGCGTCCACCCATCAGACTTTTTATACAAGAGAGAGGCGGGGTTTACATAATAATAAATGAAATAAACAAACACTAACAACTCTAAACAAGTCCCTAAAATTACATAGCTCAAAACCTAATTAGAGTTCACATGCGATCTAATTTATTCAAATAAAAATAAAATTACAGACTCAAATTGAATGGAAAAATAAAAGGATGACAAACTCTAATTTTAGAGTTATTCCCAATTTGACGATGCATTAGCTCACCAGAAACGACCTGCCTAAGCTTCTATCAGACGACTTCCTCAGGCATATCTTATACATGCCAATGGAAAGGGGAGGACAAATTGTTTATTTGATCATGACAACAGTAAATGGCATGACAATTTCAAATTCCTAAAATAGTTTGATATTTCTAAATATAAATTTTCAAATAACAACTGTTTCCTAAGTTGCGTATTATTTGCATCACCACCAATCACGTATGCAAACACAAAGTTCTCCAGGCAACTTATGTTTCCTATCCTAATCATTCCACACCCAAGTTCTACTCCATGTTGCCTACTTAAATTCATCACATATTTACAACTCTAAAGTCGAGGTTGCTCTACAACAGCCTTTGTTTCCTCATTGTATGAATAAACACCAAGCCCTCGCTTTCTTCCCAAGCGACCTGCATCAACATACTGAACCAGAAGCGGGCAGGGGCGATATTTGTCATCACCAAGCCCGTTGTGAAGGACCTTCATGATTGATAAGCATACATCTAGCCCGATGAAATCTGCGAGCTGCAGTGGCCCCATTGGGATGTTAGTTCCTAATTTCATCCCCGCATCAATATCCTCCTTTGTTGCTACACCAGTGTAGAGGGTGTAAAATGCCTCATTGATCATCGGCATGAGAATGCGGTTCACGATAAATCCTGGGAAATCTCGGGAGCACACAACCGTCTTGCCAAACCTGCCTTTGTCCGATCAGTTAGACCAAAATATATATTAAATGCAAGATGAAAAAGAACTGCCAACATGGCAGATAAAACAGGCACTGAAAAAGCAACCGAGGATTCTACAACTTTGCACTAAATAGAATTTTAGTGATTCAGAGGGAGAATTTCTTTTTTTCTTCGTGCAACAGATTTATGATCACTAAATTCCAATTTTTTTGCATGTGGGAAAAGTGGTGCAAGGCTGCAAGCTACTTCACGATCCAAGCACAGTCCAGCATCTAGTAAAATCAAATTATGAGAGTGGATTATAAATATTGGGGATTACTACTAGACAATTTGGACTTAAGCATATTGGATTGTGATCAAGGGATTCAGTTAGGGCCAAGCTCAATGACTTGGGTGGACTAGCAATACTCGATAATGGATGTAGTCTATGCTCGGGAAGTTACATAACCACTTTATCTTTGTAAAAGAAACATGTTAGAGGTATAGTTATTCGTATGATACATGATAATGTTATACTTATTACTGAAGATGACAACATGGATTATAGAGATCAAGGCATTCCTTTAGAAGGTGGTAACAAAGGTTGCGAAAGTAGCATGTATTCAAATGATCGGGTCATTGACTAAAGATTAATTGGCAGTCGGATGACTAATCGGATTTGGTCAGACTTTAGTTGGCTTTGTATTTTTAAAATTATTTAAAATATATACATCATTTTTAAACAAATATTCTTATATATTGACATAGATTTGTACATTTTACATGTTGATATAATGAAATAAAAAAATAATTGAATTCAAATCAAATATAAAGCATCTTAAATTAACTTTGCTTTAAAAAAAACAAAAAAATATATTTAAAGATGGTTAAAAATCATTTGGTCGTCTAATTGAGCCCTTGAGTCGGCCATGTCCACCCCACTGACTCGACTAGTCTAACCAATTGATCGGGCTAGTCGAGCGATTTTTGCAATAATATTTGTTACTAAGGATCTTGGCCTCTTATACTACTTTCAGGCCATTGAAGCGACTCGTTACTTACCAGGACTTCCTCTTACATAAAGAAAATACTATCTTGATATCCTAGAGGAGGCGAGGTTACTTGGTTGTAAAACCTCATTCATTCCAACAGAGTCTCGACGTTATTCTACCATGGAGGATGGTTTGTTTGGAGACACTAAATGATATAGAAGTCTAGTGGGCGAACTTTTGCATCTCACAATCACCTACTCTATAGCAACAACAAATTAGCTACTTATGTTGTCTGCAATATAGTCTTCCATGAATGTACCAAGCATATTGAAGTTGATT
This sequence comes from Ottelia alismoides, assembly GCA_037367405.1. Classification (NCBI taxonomy): domain Eukaryota; kingdom Viridiplantae; phylum Streptophyta; class Magnoliopsida; order Alismatales; family Hydrocharitaceae; genus Ottelia; species Ottelia alismoides. Next base: position 86,178 of record JAZKJV010000605.1, read on the forward strand.
ACCACTTTATCGTGTGTTGTGCGGAATAGATAGATTATCACTTCTCATATTTTTACATAGCATCAATTAGCAAATCCCTCCTTGTGGGGGTTGTGTTAGGTATCTGACATCCAGCGTAAAAAATAGCCGGATCTTTCAACATGGATTTCAGCAGAATCTATATAGCCAACCCTATTTAAAGTGGGAGGAGGCTCCACCATTTCTTTTCTAATTAGCAGAAATCTTCATTAAAGCATTTCCAAGGAAGCGTATCTCGCTGCTTTCATCCAAGTTGGGCATTATCAATAGATGTGCTCCAACTTAGTGGGGCTTATAAAAAAAAAAATAAATAGCAATAGTTATATACATGGTTTAAAAGGCGGTGCCTCGAGGCGCATAGGCGTACGCCTCGAGGCGAGGCGGGCCCAAAACGCCCCGAAGCGCACGCCTCAGGTACATCATAAGAGGCGTACGCCTCAGCCTCGCCTGAGGCGCTCGAGGCGTGAGGCGCTCGAGGCGAGGCTAAGGCGTAAGCCTCAAAAAATCGTATTTTTTTTAATTTTGGGTACCTTTTTTTTGTAAAACCGAAGGGTCGGGGGGAGGGGCGTTCAAAGAGAATTGATCGCTTGAAATAAGTGAAGCTCTGTGATCTTGTATACATCATGTTCCATTTATACACCTACACATACTATTTCTATTGCACACATATTTAAGTTTGAATTGTAATAAATCTATTATATTAGTTGCAAGTTTTCAACTTGATGTTGTTATTTGGTTATATAAGTTGTGAATGTTAGATTAATTATCGTATATATGAAGAAGAAAGTTTGAAAATAAACACGTGAAGTAAAATAATTATTTCATTTTATTGTGAATAGCAAAATAAAAATAACATTGTTAGTAAAAAATTTCGTCGGGGGTGCTGCCCCCGCACCCCCGCAGGGGGGAGCGCACCTGCTCCCCCCTAGACCCCCCACAGCGAGACCCCCGTCTTGTTGGGGTATCATATGGCAGGAGGGGATGCATACGGTTCTCCAACAACGTCCAGCAAGACAAATGGTTGGGATTCAAGGTATGTTGGTATTTTTTACTTTGAACACTAAAAATTATGGTTTTTATTGTACTTTAGTATTAAGTATAAACTTTAATTCAATACTCATATAGAATTATTGAAGTTGGAGTTGGAACTTGACATTCCATATATTGGTAGCTTAATATTAGTTTTTTTGAACTACAATGCCTTCATCGCTTATGTATTGTATCTTTTACTAGTGTTAAACTATTCTTAAATGTTTTTTGGGAAAACTTAACATTATCATATACTTTTTCCAATGTATTTTGCTCTAATTTTAATTTTTTTTCCAAAAAATTGAGGCTTACGCCTCGAGCGCCTCGAGGCTTACGCCTCGCCTCAATTTTAGGAAGAACGCCTCGGACCGCCTCGCGCTTTTTTAAACCTTGGTTATATATAGTAGTTTACTATTTTAGCATTTTGCTCATTGTACTATTTCCCATTTTGATAATTCTGTGTATGTATAATTGTAGAGTTGTACCTTCCTTTTTGCAACAAGATCTTAAGCTTTTCCCCACCCCTCTCATAGTCACTTTAGAGTTTATACTCTCAAGCATCTTCCCATATGGTAGAGACATGCATAAACAGAAGGAAAAATAAGTTTGAAGAAACCTAGCACTTGATATTACCTCATAGTTGAGGCATGAGACTCATATTGATGCATGTTGTACGTGGAGGCAGTGTTTTCGATAGTAACGGCATCATTGTATCACTACTAGCAGCTATGGTGCACTTATGGCTATGACCCTAGGTTGTGTTGCGGCACTATTAGCAGCAATAGTGGTATAGATGTGGTAGCCTAATGATAAAGCTGTTAGAACTTCCAGATAAGCAATGGCAATTGCTCGAGGTGGTCCTACAGAGGACCAGTATTACCGCCATGAGATTACGACATCGCTTAAGGATTGCAGATGCTGGTGACACCGGTGGAAGTGGTTAGGAACCTGATGGTAATGCAAAACTATAGAGATATATTGTTATGTTACTGTACTCATTTATCTCTTTCTTTTCTTTTGTCAGCATTATGTAATTTGCCCATAGGTCTCTCCTCTATATAACAGAGCCTAGGGCTCAAAGGAACAAACAAGTCTCTTATTTTCCTCAACATGGTAACGGTGGTCCTAGACCGAAGCTCTCGTATCTGAAACCCTAACCCTAGCCCCACTTCCTGTCCTCTTGTGGGCGCAGCCGTCGCCGCACTTCCTCTCGCGCCGAAGCCGCACCTCCTCTCCTGCGGCCGAAGCTGCACTCCGGAGTTGCATCTTCCCTCGCGGTCGGAGCCGCATCTCCGAAGCTTCACCTGTGCATGCAGCATCCAGGCGGCAACTTGCGGCAGCGCCTGTGTCTGCCCTTGTGGTAGCCCCTACGTGGCAGTACTTGTGGGCAGCACCTCTCACGCGGCAACCCCTACGGGTAGGGTGGAGCATTGGGCCGGGCCAGCCCGGACCCAACCCTGACCCGACTTGCAATAGCCCGGACCCGACCCGAACCCGATGTATACATGGGCCAGGCCTGGGCCCTAATATTGTCAAAATTTCATACCCGGGCCGGGCCCAGCCCGAACCCGTGATGACCCGGGTTAGCCCGACCCGACCCGATGGTTTCTGAGTGGCTTTATTTGGATCATACTGAATGATGCAGTTGCATTTAAAACTGCAGCCATATGATTTGTTACTGATTTAATACTTCATTTCAGCAGGTGTTGCTCACATTTTTTATACGCAATGCTATTGCTCGCGTACGAGCACAACACTTGCTGCTCGTCGTAAAATATAATAATATAGATGAAACATTTGATTTAATGAAACTACTACTGTTGTTTAAATGTTTTATTTGGTGTATTATTTCTTGTAGTTATGATACATCCAATTAGACATACACGTCACCATAATATGTTTTATTCCGCAAAGGTCCATGTATGATAGCCATATGGAGTCGTAGATGGTAGATGTGAGGTTATTTTATGTGGCTCTCTTGTCAACTAAACTAGGTAAACATGTATCAGTTTTTAAACACGGATGATCAATTACCTTCGAACTTCAAATGCATGCTATGCAAATGTTGATCATGTTGTAATTATGCTAATAGGTGTTGCATTCTCTATATCAACTTAACTAAAATAAATGGCCACCTAATTTGATTGATATATTACAACAAATGGATCTGGCCAAGCTTAATAGTGTAAAAAAATTAGATTACTTACATGTTTACCGAGATTAAAGATACAAACAACTTTGTTCTAACTATATTTAAAGACTGGAAGTATGGAAACACTAAATAGATAATATCATTTTTCCAAAGTTGAAGTATCTTCTCCTTATCGTAATAGCATCCACAGATATTAAGAAAAAAAGAAAATATCCCACGTATGCAAAATTTCTTCGTTTGCATGAGGTCAAAACAATGACGTTTTTTCTGTGATGGATGATCCCAACCTCATATAAAAATGGGCACTGAAATTTTCCAGCATGCAAATTCAGCTTCAAGTAATCAAAATGAGGGATGGGTCAAGCCCGGCCCGAACCCAAGCCCGACCCTGCGGGCCTTGGGCAAGGCACGGGCCCTCGGTTTGCCAAATAATTCGGGCCTCGACCCGGCCCAAGACCCGAATAAAATTGGCGGGCTCGGGCTGGGTTTTCTCGGGTTGGGCCGGGTCGAGCCCAATGCTCCACCCTACCTACGGGCGGAGCAGCCGGTGTCGCAGCATCCCTCTCTCTTTGCGTTCGCGCCAGGGTCCTCTTATTGAAGGGATTGGTTGCAGTTTGAGTCTACACATGCAACCAAATCCCCTCATGTCAGTGTAGATAACACATTCTCTAGTCTACTACCCTAGTCTTCCTCGTCAGGCAACATGTCCGAAAGCAAGGTAGATATCCCCTCTACATGTGCCTTCAGAGGTCCCGTGCCTATAGTTAAGATGGATGGGTCGAATTATGAGTTGTGAGCCATGCAGTTTATAAGCCTAATGAAGTCGATGGGTAAGAAGCATATTCTTACCGAGGAAGAATCGACGGAGAAGACAGGGTTGTATGCCTCATGGGAGGTTGACGATGCGTATGCACAAGTATGGTTGTTTGGTACCTTGGTACCAAAGATTGTGAACGATGTCCTACACCAGCCCACTGCCAAAGCCATGTGGGATATACCTGCTGCCACATATTCACAGGCAACGAATGAAACAAAAAATCTGCAGCTTCAGCATGACATTTTTACTATAAAACAGAATGGAGGACCTCTACATGCTTACTATACTGCACAACGCGGAATGTTTGAGAAGCTCCATAGCTTCATGCCTCTCACGGCTACTCCAGAACAGTTGAAGGCATATCAGAATGCCACGACGGTTGGTGTCTTCCTGGCAACCCATGACTCACAGTACGAGGCCGCTTCCTCTCAGATAATGGCGGATGCTCCTCCTATGGAGGAGGCCTTCCGCAGATTGAGTCGGATCAACATTCCATCTCCTGTTGCAACATCAAATTCCTCTGTCATGGCGACCTCTCGTGGAAGAGGTTGTCAATCTTGGTTCCGTCGATGGGGACCATGTGGTAGAGGTGGACGTGGTTGTTGACCACCTTGCACCTATTGTCACTGATATGGTCATACATAAGATACATGCTGCTCCAAGCATGGTTTTCCAGTGTCCACCCATGTATCAGAGCATGTTCAACCTGCTTACGGGAGGCTCGTTGTCTGCTCAAGATAATCCCAGCCTCAACTTACCGCTTCATCCACATCAGATCGGAGATATGATGAGTGTGTATCTCGACTGAGAGACATCATGCCCCCAACTAGCACCCCTTCACTTGGTTCAGAGAATAGCTCGGACATTACTGCTACTGCAGGAGCTAGTACCTCAGATAGTATGCATGCCTCTACATCTTATCATGGTTCAGATATCTCGGAATGATTCATAGATTCTGGTGCAACACATCATTTGTGTCGAGATAGAGATCAGCTCATAGCCTACAGGAAGGTTTCTCCAGGAAGGATTACGGTAATAGCTGATGGAACTCATTCCCAATTATAGGACAAGGGGAGATCACCTTGACGCCCTCTATGCGGTTGCAAAAGGTGCTACATGCCTTTGATTTCTCTATGAACTTACTGTCTATTAGTCAGATTACTAAGGATTTACATTGTCGAGCGATATTTGACCCATCATCTATTGTGTTTCAAGATATCCTTGCAAGCAGGGTGATTCGTTGTGACCGTGAGCAGGGCGGCCTCTATCGACTGGTCCAAACACCATATGCTGGACTATCCTCCCATTCCATTGGGCTGGTCTCCCCCTTCCTTTGGCATCTGCGCTTCGGTTATCTTCCGCTTCAAAAATTACGTCAAGTCCTTCCTTAGATTTCACTCCACTCATTATTCAGTTTTGAGGCGTGTTAGTTAGCGAAGCATAATCGGTCTGTCTTTCCTAGTCGTCAGAGTCAGAGCATTAGCTCCCTTTTTGAGTTTTTCCACATTGACATTTGGGATCCAAGTCGTGTTCCCGATCATCTGGGACATAGATTTTATTTAGTTACTGTAGATGATTTTAGTCGGTTGTCTTGGGTCTTTCTGTTGAAAAATAAATCAGAAGTTGGAAGTACAATTATAGATTTCTTTAAAGAAGTGCATAATATTTTTTCCACCTCTGTCAAAATTGTGAGGACGATAATGCGCTGGAAATCTGTACTCGTGTGCTCTCTCAATTCTTTTCATCTCATGGTATTCTTCATCAAACATCATGCACTTATACAGCTCAACAAAATGTATTGCCGAAAGAAAACACCGTCACCTACTTGATGTCACTCGTACCCTCCTTATTCAAAGCCACGATGCACATTCATTCTGGAGTTATGTTGTTCTCACAGTATGTTATCTTGTGAATTGTATGCCCTCGTCGGTGATGGGGGAGAAGATACCATTTTCTCTTGTTTTTCCTGAAAAGAGGTGTTCTCTTTTACTCCCCGTGTTTTTGGGTTCATTGCGTTCGTCCATCAGTTGTCTCCAGGGATTGACAAGCTCTCACCTAGGACTGTCAAATGTGTCTTTGTCGGGTACTCTAGCACTCAGAAGGGTTGCCGTTGTTATGATCCATTACACAGGAGATACTATGTTAGCGTAGATGTCACATTTTTTGAGTCGGTCATGTACTTTTCTCTTACAGGTGATAGGTTGACACCTTCAGACTCGGATAATGGGGTCTATATTCAACCTTCACCCATGAGTTCACCACCGCCATCACCACCTCTTCCGTCACCACCTCCATCTGTCCCACCGCCTCTCATTGTTCTGGTTCCATCACTACCACATCATTATAGCCGTCGGCATGCTCCTGCTCATGTTCATGGTCCGTCATCCAGCATGTCCTAGGTTTGTTCTGAAAACACTATTTTTAATGATGGCACTGACGATGTTTCTCAGCAGGGACCATCTCAGGAGGCTGATGATCAGGTTGTTGGCAGGGATGACGATGACATTGATGTGCCTAGTGCTATTAGGAAGCGGATGCATTCCTGTGCTTCATATCCAATTGTTTCTCATATCACCTTCGATCGTCTGACGGGTAACTTCAAGAGGTTTACTGGTGCGTTGTCCACCGTGGCCATACCATAGACATATCAGGAGGTATTGATGGATAGCAGGTGGAATCTAGCCATGGAGGATGTTGGAGAATAGGGGAGAGGACCTATGGGTAGATTACATAAGATAGACAAAAAAATAAAAAAAATTGGAAAAGATACATAGGAATGTAGAAATATATCAACACTCCCCCTCAAGATGGAACATAGATGTCAATCATGCTCAGCTTGGACGAACACTTCTGAAATGGCCCCCTGAGTAATGCCTTGCTAAAGATATATGTTGTTTGCTCTCCTGGACTAATATGAGAGGTATAAATCAGACCCTTCTAGATCATATCTCTAGTGTAATGGCAGTCTACCTCAATATGTTTCGTTCTCTCATGGAATGCAGGATTGTTGGCAATGAAAAGAGCAGCCTGATTGTCACATTGGAGGCACCTCTATAGTCAGATCAGTAAGAACAAATCTAACCCACATCATCTATATGCTAGCCTGCGTCATAGCCATGTCTTCTGACTCAACACTCGATCTGGTAACCACGGTCTGCTTCTTGTTATTTCATGAAACCAAGGAATCCCTTATAAACACAACAAATCCCGAGGTAGACTTTCTATCCTTTGAACATCCAGCATAATCTGCATATGCACATGCAGTAACTGAGAGGGATGTGCCCTTGCTGAAAAGAAGTCTCGTACCAGGTGAAGTCTTCAGCTACCTCAAAATCATATGGACTGCATCCATATGTGCCTATCTAGGTTGCTCCATAAAATAACTTACTTTGCTTACAACAAATGATATATCAGACCTGGTGATGGTCACATATAGTAGCTTGCCAACCAGCTCCCTGTACATCCTCTTGTCGACCTCCTCAGTGCCATCATCATATAGCTTCATGCTCAGGTCAATAGGAGTGGTGGCAGGTCTGCAATCTGTCATGCATGTCTCTGAAAGAAGATCTGCAACATACTTCCTCTGGGTCATCACGACTAGTTCCTGGCAAACTCCAGCTCAAGGAAGTAACGTAGATGTCCAAGATCCTTAGTCACAAACTGCTGACCTAGGAAGTCCTTGGCACCTTGAATGCCCAGCTTGCCATCCCCTGTAACAATAATTTCATTAACATACACAATAATGACAATAGTACCTTTCTGAGTCTTCTGCACAAACAAGGAATGATCGGCAGTCGATCGCACAAATCCATATTGCTCTATCAAGTCCGAGAGCTTCTGGAACCATGCTCTTGGACTCTGCTTAAAGCCATAAATACCCTTGTGTAGCTTGCAAACCTTCTGACACTCCTCCTCGGCAGCAAACCCTTGTGATTGTTGCATGTAAATCTCCTCCTATAGATCACCGTAAAGGAATGCATTCTTCACATCAAGTTGATACAGGGGTCAATCTCATGTCATAGCAACGGAAAGAAGAATACGCAGAATAAAATGCCTGGCCACTGGAGAGAAAGTATCATGATAGTCCACCCTATATGTCTGGGTGAACCCACATGCCACAAGTATTGCCTTATAGCGATCCACACCGCCATCCGCACGGTGTTTCACAGTGAACACCCATTTGCATCCCACAACAGATGCGTCAACTCCACGTACCACAGGACTGTAGCGCGGCCATCTCCTCCTCCATAGCCAAGCGCCAACGACTATCCCTTAAGGCCTCCTCAAAGTTCCGTGGAATGTCCACGGCAGATAGGGCTGCTGCAAACCGTTGAAAATCCCATGTTAGACGATGAAAAGAAACCCGAGAAGCAAGGGGATAGGAAGCACAATATCGCTTCTGCTTGCGAACTACAATAGGAATATCCAGTCAGAGTGAACATCATCTATCTGTGTGCTATGTTCCTGCATTGATTCCTGCATAGATATATCTACAGACCCATCGTTAGATGATATGCTATCAAAACAAATCTGGGGCTCCGTGGATGATGGGCGATGACCAGTAGCAGAAGCAGTCCGACGAGGGTAGAATTTTGGTAAAAATGGAATAAGTGGCGCATGTGACTGGGTAGTATGAGGGGGTGAAGGAGGTGGTGGTGATGGAGGTAGAGGAGGCGATGGAGGTGGTTGGAGTTGGTACAACAGGCACAGGAGGAGGTGGCATGTAGACTTCATTGTCTGAGTCTGATGAAGCCAACCTATCACATGTAGGAGAGAAGTAAATCACAGACTCAAAAAAAGTGACATCAGCACTGATATAGTATTTTATACGCAAAGGGCCATAACACCGGTATCCCTTCTGCATCCTGGAATACCCAACAAACATACGTTTGACAGCTTTAGGAGCAAGCTTGTCAAGACCAGGAGTCAACTTGTGAACGAAAGCAAATGATCCGAACACACGAGGAGTGAGTGAGAATAACTCCTTCTCAGGAAAAGCTATGGAGAAAGGAATTTTCTCACCTAAGACCGACGATGGCATACGATTCACCAAATAGCATGCTGTGAGAACTGCATCACCCCAAAACGAATATGGTGCACGACTTTGAATTAGAAGAGTCCGAGTAATATCAAGAAGATGACGATGATTTCTTTCAGTAACACTATTTTGCTGAGAGGTATAAGGACAAGATGTTTGATGGATAATCCCTTTATATGAAAGAAAATGAGATAGATCACGAGTATAGAATTCCAAAGCATTATCAATTTGCACAAATTTCACAGATGTAGAGAAAACATTCTGCACTTCAATAATAAAGGTTTTGATCACATCCTCTGCTTCATAATAAAGGTTGGAGGATCTTCGTCTCGTTCCTCGTTTAAGAATATGTTGCTACGAGGATATCCCGCATTGCCTTAGCAGTAGGCTGATGTAACACACCATTGACAATCTCAATTGTCAATGTTCCCGAGAGCCAAAATTTAGCCTAAATGCCGTCTGCCTCCCACGACGCATTTACCCCAGTCTTCTCCATCAGCTATTCCTCGGTAAGAATATGTTTCTTACCATTTGACTTCATCAGGCTCATAAACTGCATAGCCCAGAGCTCATAATTTGTCCCGTTCATTTTGACAATAGGTGTTGGACCTCTCAATGCACTTGTGGCGGGTACATCGACTTTGTTTTCAAACATCTTGCCGGATGTATAAGACTAAGGTTTTGTATACCATCAAAACAATGTCTACACAAACATACGTGGATTTGAATGCATATGTAGACTTATGTGTTCAAATCCATTAACTAAAGCGAAGACCCCGATACCGGGGCACTTATACGCAGCACACGGACAGGGTCCGAGCGCAAAGGAACTATGCACGAGAATTGCGCTAGGCGACAGAGCGTGCGCGCGGGGTGCAGCGCACGAGGTGGACGAGCAAGGGGGGAGGGGGGGTCGGCGTTGCGAGGCAAGTAAGAGGGAGAGGGAGCGGCGCTGCAACGCGAGTGAGCGGCCCTGTTGTGCACGAGGGTGGCGTGCGCAGAGGGGAGCGCAAGGGCGGCACATGGAGGGGGGGCAACAGGTAGGGTTAGGGTTCAGATACGAGAGCTCCAATCTAGGATCGCCGCTCTGATACCATGTTGGAGAAAAATAAGAGAGATGTTTATTTCTGTAACCCTAGGCTCTCTTATAGGGGAGAGACTTATGGGTAGATTACATAAGATAGACAAAAGAAATAAAAAACTGGAAAAGATACATAAGAATGTAGAAATATCTCAACAGAGGAGGAGATGGCGGCTCTACAGTCGAGAGGTACCTGGAGTCTGGTCCTGGCCCCCCCTGGGACATCTATAGTGACTTGCAAATGGGTTTTTACAGTGAAACAAAATGCAGATGGCCTTGTTGGATGCTATCAGGGAGGTGGGGCGCCCTTCGGAGGGGAGAGACCACTAGGGTTGGAGTGCGGGTCCGTTCACGGTTAAGAAGGCTTTTGGGGCTATCTGCAGACCGCCGCCTTCCCGCTCGGAGATTATGATTCGCGATTATGCGTTCCTTTGGGCTCTCAAGCTACCTGAGCGAATTGGTTTCTTCTTATGATTGTTTCGGCGACAAAGGCTAATGACGAGGGACCGGTGTACCAGGCTTCTGGGATCCACCTCTGACAGGTGCCTTCTTTGCAAGGAGGCAATTGAATCCATCGAACATATGTTCTTCAATTGTCCCAAGGTGATTCAGGTATGGTAGGGGACCGATCTTGCCTGGTGTTGAGTTGATGATCTCGAGACGTTCTGCGGCTTGCTGGTGGCGAATAGGAGTAGATCTAGGAGGGAGATGATTTATCCTCTGGCCGTACCGTGGGTTGTTTGGCTGGGAAGGAATGTCTTGCTTTTCTCGGGCCAGCGCTTTTATAAGGAAAACGTGGGGATTCATGCCAAGAGATTGGTGGAGGAGTGGATTTTGTAATTGGTCTCTCCTTTTGTCGTAGCTTTTGTATTTCCATCTTTTTTCTGTTCTCACTTTTTGAATAAATGATGGGGCGAACACCGGCGAGTGTCTCCCCCTATTTCAGGCTTTCAAAAAAATGCAGATGGCTCGAGATTAGCCTTTGTTTCAACTTGACGTCAAGAATAGTCGAGAGGTACCTGGAGTCCGGTCCCTGCCCCCCTTGGGGCATCTTTTTCTCCAGTTGCTCATCAATCTACCCTACGGATTCTTCTATCAGTTGCAGTGGTTCGAGATTGTCCTTTGTTTCAACTTGATGTCAAGAATGCCTTTTTGTATGGTGATCTTCAGGAGTAAGTCTACATGCAGCAGCATCCAGGTTTTGCTGTTGAGGGGGAGTGTTCACAGGTGTGTAGATGTCATAAGGCAATCTATGGCCTTAAGCATAGCCCGAAAGCCTGGTTCCAAAAACTCTCATATTTGTTTGAAAAGCAAGGGTTCAAATGATCGAATGCAGATCATTGTCTCTTCATACAAAGAACCTCCAGAGGTACGATTGCTATTATGGTATATGTTGATGATATACTTATTACAGGAGATGACATACAAGAAATAAAGAAGGCGAAAGAATTTCTAGGTCACGGATTTGTTACCAAAGAACTTGGAACCCTTAGGTACTTTCAGGGATTAGAGTTTGCTAGAAATCAGCAAGGGATGCTGATGACTCGAAGGAACTATGTCACGGATCTGCTAAGTGACACGGGCATGCTTGGATGTCGACCTGCTACCACGCCCATGGATCCAAGCATGAAATTGTATGATGATGATACTGATGAGGTAGACAGGAGAAGATATAGAGAACTGGTGGGAAAACCTTTTTATGTTACTATTACCAGACCCGATATTTCATTTGTTGTCAGTCGGGTTAGCTAGTTCATGGAACAACCTTGTCATGTACATATGGATGACATACAGATGATACTAAGGCACCTTAAACCACATCCAGGTGCAGGCTACTATTTAGAAGAGGTGGCACCATCACCATCAGCATGTTCAGACGCAGATTATGTAGGGTTCCTCAAGGACAGGAAGTCCACAACAGGATTTGCTATATTTGTTGGAGATTCACTTATCCCGTGGAAAAGCAAGAAGCAAATTGTGGTTGCTAGATCTAGTGTCGAATCTGAGTATAGAGCTACGGCACAAACAAGCACAGAAATGATGCAGATCTACACATAGATGTCCCTCTTCCCATGTCGCTGAAATGCGACAATCAGGCGGCTCTATTAGTTGCCAATAATCCTGCATTTCATGAAAGGACGAAGCATATTGAGGTCGATTGCCATTATATACGGGACACGATTCAGAAGGGCTTCATTTCTACATCCCATGTCAGCTCAGGGGATCAAACAACAAAACATTTTCACCAAGGCCTTACTTAGAGGATCATTTCAGAACTGTTCGTCCAAACTGAGCATGATAGGTATATATGCTCCATCTTGAGGGGGAGCGTAGATATATATTTTTAATTTTTTATGATACTATACTTGTTTATCTCTTTTTTTTTCTTTTGTCAACGTTATGTAATTTTCCTATAGGTCTCTCCTCTATATAAAAGAGCCCAGGGCTCAAAGGAATAAACAACTCTCTTATTTTCCCCAACAAAAACACAAGGATGAGGCAAGGCAACGGGGTGAGATGTGAGGTCGGAACACTAGTATAGGACCACAACTCAGATGCCATGTGAAAAAAGAATAAAAGAATGTCGCATTGATAAGTGAACCATGTACCTATACATAAGAAGATGTTACAGTTAAGGTGGGCCAAAATACAAAAAGACAAAGATACCCTCAAAGGGGTACAACACTTATACTCTAACACTACCCTTGAAATATATATATGTAGGGGGCAGGGAGCCTGCACCCTGGGGTGTAGGAAACTCCCTGCACCCACCTCATTTTTCGACTATTTTTTTTATTTTTTTGAAATAAAAATTGGGGGGATTTACTTAATATGTTAAGGGGAATATGTGTTTCAAGTTTCATGCAAAATAAACGTTCCTAACATGTTCATCTAGACAGGGTCGATTTCAGCAATTCTGAGACCGTTAAAATTTGGTAGTCTTGATGGAGATGATAGAAGTCTCGTATTAAGTTGAATTTGGAATGACAACATGGTGATGCATGGTGATCTAAATCCCCCAAGGTTTCATTTCAAAAAAATCAAAAAATAATGAAAAATTAGGCCGGGTGTAGGGAGTTACCTACACCCGCCGAGGTAGGCTCCTTTTTCCCATATATGTATATGTATATTATAACTTGCTCAGCATGTTACGACACTAAAAAGAGACTCTGGAACGTATCTTGGTAAAACCATCTATAGTACGATGTGTGAAATTAACACTAGATTTCTGTAAAAAAAACCTCACTAAAAAGGTCCCCTTAGAGTGGTAACTAACCTTTACATGTTTAGGTAGTTTGCTACATGCATGAGCACATAAGCAATAGGTAAGGCCGGACATGCCTATGCAATAGGTGGACAACACCACATCCTCTATGCAGTGCATTATACATTCTATGTCGTATATTCGATCTGCATAATCGTATATTAGGTTGCATACAATGCATATCCAGGCTGCATTATAGATAAAGTTAGTATAAAATGTACGACTTCAGCATTTAATTGCTTTAAGAGTTTATTTATTTTAATTAATTGTATATTTACTTGTATAAAGAAGATTAATGCTTAAAAATAAACTGTGTATACATGGTTTTATTATCAAACATTTATGTTAAGTATGTATGCTTATCTTAATTTTCATTATTAAATCTTAAATCCTACTTTATTTCAAAATGGAATATTAGTAATGATCGCCATTTATTTTGAATTTAAAATACAAACCTACATATTCCATGTATATTGCATATAGCCGCTATGCATTAACATGTTCGAATGAATCAACGTATTATATTTCTGAAGCCTTAATTAAATTGTGAGGTCGGATAATGCTAATAAATTTTCTACTAATAGTCGTGGGGTTTCTATATTTCTTTATAGATTGTTCATCAAACGTGTTGTGGTCATATTTTACAAAGTAAAACATTGTTGCAGAAATGCAAACACCGTCATATTCTTGATGTAGTTAGGACTATTCTTATCCAAGCAACTGTTCCATCATCCTACTGGAAAGATGCATTGCTCAAAGTTTCTTATTCATTAATTGTATCATATCCTTGACGATTAACGATAAAATTCCTATAGATGTTTTAATCATTTGATTTTTTTTATAGGTCACCTCGTGTATTTGGATATGTTACTTTTATGTATCCTTTGGAACATGTGAGACAACATTGTTCCGTGGGTTCTCAAGTATGTTTTTTTTGGGAAATTCCAAGAATGAGAAAGGATATCGTTACTTTGACTCAGCACTCGGTACAATTATATTAGTGAAGATGTGAATTTTTTTCGAAGTTATTATGTTCTTTTCTACTGCTAGGAATTGGACTTCGATTAATCCAATTATGTTCTTTTCTACAAGAGTGTACGGTTGGTGTCACATGTTCCATTACGTCATGAAATCACATGTAATTCCTGAACTTGTATAGACTAATTCTATTTCTAGTAATACATGTATTGATAATTGTTGGAGTGTGTTAGTATATGCGTCGCTTATGTCGTAGATGGGTAAATGGATCCCTCCAGAACCATCACATCGATCGTCTGTGGGATGTGGAGACTCAGTGAGGGCTATATAAGAAGCCTCTCACCCTCTTGTAACAGTGGAAAAAGCTCAATGAACAAATCAGCCCTTTGAGACGTTCTCCTATGGTTTCATCTTGCTCCTCACGGAGTAGGGTTCCACGTAAAAATCTCGTTGTTCTTATAATGTTTTTATCTTTATCTCTGATATTAGCTTCCGCATTCGTAGTTTCTAACATGATATCGGAGTGGGTTCGATTCTCGAGGATTTATGTCTGTTAATGATTTGTTCGAGATTTGGTTCTTAATTATTGTAGAAGATTTATTCGTGAAGATTAGTCGTTCATGATTGAGATTTGTCCTAGTTTGATTCTAGGGTTTCTTTGGAAACCCTAATCATGCACAGTTTGTGATTCATCCAAGGTTGCAGCTTCGATCAGGAATAACTCCAGAGATTATTTCAAAGCTCTGAAAGATTCATTCTGCGCATATGGCACAGATCGAAGAAGAGGATCGGACACGCAGCAGCAGTTCGAAACAGATCGAATCCATTTCTCGGAATGCCCCATCGTACAGGCAGCACCATCATGGAGCCCCATCTTCAGCCGCACACTCATTGACGGCGTGTCATTCCCGCATACCTAGTGGCGGCGTCATCCCCTTTCTTCCTCACGGTGATGGCCTCCTCCCAGATCCTGTCAGCCCCGTGCGAGCACCTTCCTCTCCCAGATCCTGTCATGGGAGGCACATATACTAGAGGCGGCGCAAGAACTTTCGGCCATGAGATCCTCCATCGCCTCCCCAATCTCAAGATCTTTGGCATCGACCTCCGAGTGCACCCCCCTGGCGGAATCTCCTCCCGCGGAGGCGCATCACCATGTGAACCCTGGACGGTGTGGCTCCTCCAAGCTGAGCCACCCCCATGTGAACCCTCCAGCAACATCAAAGGCAGTGGCACCGCCTATGCGTCGAAGAAGAAGAGAAGCCTGAGGGAGCTTTGTTTTAACCTCCAGATCTTTGCAGAGACAGCATGCGGCAGCCTTCTTCTCGCAGGATTCTCTTGGTTGCGGATCTCTCCAGAGCAAGAGCCCCCATCGGGGCGGCAGTCTTTCGAGATAGGGATTCCCAGATGGGAACCTTAAATAAGGGTGGGCCCAATTGGGCTAAAGCATTAACAAAAAAAGGAATGAGAGATTTTGCAAGCTGCCCTGCATGTAAATGAAAAAGAAAAAGGAGGGGAGTGCTTCTCTTTAGGCCCAACGGGACTGTTTTGTTAAAAAAAAGGCGCATACAAAAGAAAAATTGTACATAAGATGAAAAAAAGAGGAAAAGCCGAAAGAAAAAAAATGATGAGCGGCTTATTTGAAAAAAATGTGAAGGTTATTAAAAATGAATAAAATAGCTGGAAAAAATAATTTGAAAGAAAATTTTGTGAGAAGAAAAAGGCAAAAAAATGGTGAGATCGGTTTTGAGAATGTTTAGTTTCTCCCCATTTTCATTTGCCTTCTCTCTACTTGGTCGACGTCATTGTTTTTCGACAAGTATGGGAGAAAGGGGGAGTATTGTGTAGAGTTGCAGGTTGGATTCTTCATATTCTAGACCAGCCAGATGTCTGACTCTCTAGATGTTCAGACGTGACGATAAGATTTCGAGTCTTTAGTTCAACACGCATATGTATGCGATCGTCAGTGAGTGGTATAGGGACTTCAGAGTAGAGATCCCATTCTCTAAGCCAGTATAGGATAGAATCAATTCTCCGACGAGGAGACTTTGCAGACTCCATTCTCCAACGACATGGACTCCGACGAGGATGTCTCCACATCTTTTCAGTTCGACCCTTCAGAGATGGAGCAGTTGTCCACATGATTGTGGCGGACCAGAATTCTCCAGGTACAGACTCATTTTTAGTTACAGTGACTCTGACAGGCGCAGTACAAAGCACATGCTCTCCGACGAGGAGATTCAGATTAACTAACACTCCAGGCCGTTTGTTACTCCTCACCTGCACAACATGAGAAGCAACGTCCTCGACAGCAGTCGGCAGTTGTGTTTGCGTTGAGTTGATATTGTTTGTAGTGTCTTATATGGTGAGCTTGAGATTTCTTTATGTTTGTCCAAGCTGAGCATTGCATGCTCCAACTTGAGGCGGGTGCACATCCAGTTGTTTAGTCTCACGTCTACCGTATGTGGGATGTGGAGACTCAGTGAGGGCTACATAAGAAGCCCCTTACCCTCTTGTAACAGTAGAGAAAGTTCAATGAACAAATCAACCCTTTGAGGTGTTCTCCCGTGGTTTCATCTCGCTCCCCATGTAGTAGGGTTCCACATAAAAACCATGTTGTTCTTATAATATTTTCATCTTTATCTATGATATTAGATTCCGCATTCTAAATTTCTAACAATAACAATTCATATATAGAAAAAGATGGTGATATTCCAATTGGCATTTTGAAGAAGCCTTACAATTGCAACATGTAACTTGTCTCCACGTGATATTTAGCCTCACCTTTATAAAAGTTAGGGTTTTTATCACTTATGCCCCTCTGAGATATTGCAATATCAGGTATGCCCTTCCCTTTTTTGGAATACCACTTGTGCCCCTCGGGTTAATTGTTATCCATCTACATCTCAAACGGACGTTAAATTGTGGGACACAAAAGTAATTAAGTTGACTAATTCGGGTAGATATGTCCTTCACTATTCCTCCCTCCCTCCTCCTCTGACAACCTCCTTCTCCTCCGCCCCCTCCTCCCTAACCCTGCCCCATCCAGAGCCTCCTCCGGCCACCTCCTCCTCCCCAGCCCTGCCCCCTCCAGCCCCTCCTCATCCTCCTCCCCGGCTCCGCCCCCTCCAGCCTCTCCTCCACCTCCTCCCCCCCATCCTAATCAGTAAAGATCCCCCTCAAAATTCCAGCCAAAGGTCTCCTTCCACGCGTTATCCAAGCATTTACAGGAGGCAGTGTTGCAATAGTCGGCTGATTATCCCGAATAGTCGGTCCGACTATGCGGTGCGGGGGGTCCCCGACTGAACAGACCTCCAGTCGGCCAATAGTCAGCCCAACCGAATAGGCGCCCGACTATTCGACCGACTGGCCCGACTATTAGGCCGACTGGAGTTTGACTTTTGATATTTTTATTATTTTTATTTTCAATTTTCAGTTTTTATGGGTTACATTTTACCACGGTATCGCAACAAATGTCAAATTCTATATATCTATTATATTGATTGGTACTTTATCTTGGATTCATGTTAACTAATGACCATATATGTATAAAAATAAAAGAATTTATGTATTATAAATATTTTTATATTAAAAAATACAAAATCGAATAATTCTGAATAGTCGCTCGAATACCGATTATTCTCTATTCAGTGACCCCTCCGACTGACTACCAAATACCGTCTTCTGCAACACTGGCAGGAGAAAAAAAAGGTAAACAGTAAGACATCAAATCCCTTACTACTGCAATCACAAACTATCTCTCTCCAACATCACAAGAAAATCTACCTTCTTGCGCATGCACATTCAAAAGCACACAAGCTCACACAAAAACACACAATCAGGAGTTTATAAACTATCTGCAGAGAGCATGTCAGTAGTATTAGTATGAATGCTTATTTTTCCCCCATACCCGGATACCCCAATCCTTGTGTTCATACCATAATTATATAATGTGTAGATTCATATAGATCTTGAAAAAAAAATATGAACATATCTGTGTAAATTGAAAATTTTTAAAACAAAATATTGATATTACACTTGTTTTTAATATTTCACCACAACTCCTTGCCCTCTTGTTAACTTTATCTAGTACATACCATTAAGTTCTAAAAGATATAAAAGTATTATGCACTTATCCATGTAAATAGAACCTTTTAATTAAAAACACTGAAAAATATCTTAGTCCCTTTTTCATTTATGTCGTAACTCTTACATAGTGTCTATTTATCTTTGATAAAGAGGTATTTCAATGGGTTTGCCTTGGTATCGTGTTCATAGGTTTTGACCCGGACTGGTTGCTGGGGCAGAGGAGACATAATTGCAAACTGCTCCCCTCCTCTAGGTAGGGTCTCCGGGTAGGGGGGGCTTCGGGAGCGTATCAATCCAGTCAGGAGCCAAATCAAGCTAATCAAAGTAGTAGGAGCTCGCCAAGAGGAAAAGAAATCCCCCAATATCCAATATAGAGCGTCGGGCGGCCTATCTCGCGTCTTTTTAGCGCCCTTTCTTTGAACCTTGTCAATGATCGTTACAGATATGAACTGAGTGCCATTTGATGAGTCAGATCGAACTCCCCTCTATAACTAGTAGGTCATGACTTTAGACATCTGGGGTCATGGTAAGGCAAAGCATGGGAAATTCGTTGACGGGGTCGTATATGTTATGGAATTGAAAAAAGGCCCGGACATTGTTGTCGTTCTATTACTCTTCTCGCACTTGCGGAACAGAGCATTTCCTCGCACCCTTCCATTGCTGAGCGGGTAAAGAATACTTGTACAGACTAACGAAGTAACCGTATCCCCAACAGTCCAAAGGTGGAAATCATTATAATATTCGGAACTATTTGTGAACATCACAGCAAATATGATTAAAACATTTATAGCACCTACATAAATAAGGAGCTGCGCAGCAGCTACGAAACCGACGTCAGGAAGTGAGTGTCAGCTGAAACGTCACTATAGGGCCCTGGATATATGGTTAATAAATGCAGATAGATAGTCTCACCAACTTACCGCCTATTGTCTGCCTCTCAGTCCCACTAGCCGCAAACACTATGTCTCTTTCTCATCTTCCCTGGTCTCTACTAGGATATGTATGTCGTCTCACTTTTTCTCTCTCGGCGCTCTGCAACTATATATCGCGACAGCTTTAACTAGACTCCGTCTGCGACTCCTTCTGTGATCTTCCAGATTTTCACCTTACCCACGAAGCCAGTCACCTTGCAGCATGACCTCTCGCGCGGTCTTTGGAGTTCTCTGGTCTACCTTGACAAGAAACAATTATAAGAAAATGAGACCCCGCACCATTTCGACTAAGCCTTAGGACCTGACTTGAGTCCCCATAAAGTCGTTTGTCCTTTCCGCTGTCAGCCCATAAAGCTACCTATAGTCCGCCAGTTAATAATTAATAAGTAGAAGAGCCATTAACCCATATTAATACACCACACCGGGAAAGCTCTCCTAGTCTAGACCTCGCGAACGACTTTCTATATAATCAGCTTCGACAACTACTCGAATATCAAACTCTGCTGTGACCTTCCCCGTCACTGGGACTATTTCATCTTTGACTCCCCCGGGCACCTAACCTGACCTCTGTTCCCGCCTCTCTCCTACCTCGATTCCCTGCCAGTCGACCCCGGTACGCTAAGTTGGCTTTGTCAGTGCTTGTCAAATCTTTTTGAATTTTGAGGCGCTTTTGAATATAGAATTTCTCAGAATATTGACTTTATAGGACTAGAAGATTATAGGCCCGAAAAGCATACTTTTTTCCCATCCGCCACCTCTTATCTGATAGGCTTTTCCGCCCGCCTAGATAAATTCAAAACAAAGCCAGCGCACTACTACTTGACTTATTAGCCTCGTTTACCAGAGGGTGCGAGTGAAGTTGTAGAAAGGAGCGGACAGCAATCGAGGTCTGAAGCCCGGGAATCAATACAAAGGCCAGCGCACTAGCTTATCTATGATTACCTGCGTATTTAGTCATCCCATTATTTTCTCTATAGGGCCGCTGTGAGACAGCCCTTTTCTTTCATCACACAGAGGACGCGTACTCTCGAGGCTGGGTCAGACATGGCTCATCTTCCTCTAGTTCTCTACCTGCCGTGGGACTTGACACACATGTTTTCGCAGGATTTTCTAGTGCTAATGTCGTAGAGGATGATTCTTATACCGACCTCTGGAGGGTGCTATGAGGGTATGATCAGGCAGGTCAGTGAGGGCGTCGAGCTACTAGGCGAAGTCAGCACTTTTGATCCTGAGGGCTGTCTACTCGCCTCCTCTTGAGGGAGGGAGTAGGTCTAAAACATTCCACCTTGCTTCGTATAAGAGGGGGTTGGAAAGTAGTCCCATCAGGGGTCTTGGAAGGTAGCTTAAATGTTTTCTCCGGGTCTAGTTAGGTTCGAATACAGTTTCCGCTCTCCCAACTAGATATAAGCTTCAGGTCTAAGTGTCCGGGAGTTGAGACCTGATGATAGGCCCGAGTTCGCCTCCTGATATCAATAACTACCTGATATCAACTCTTGGCTGAGGTCAGGCAGTTATTTCTTTTTTTGTATTCCTCTGCAAAGGCAGAGAGTGAAAGTTGACGTGTGCACGAATGCTAACTAAGGTTGAGTTCGAAGGGCTTCTGGTTTCCCGCGCTGTGAATCTGATAAAGGTGGTTTGTATTGAAATGCTGATATTGTGGAGATCTGATCCGGCTTGGACTTCTGTCGAAAAGCTTTGGCCCTCAGTGGAGAACGTGTACTTTGGCCGTTATGAGTTTGATCCGCTGCTTGATTCCGAAAGCCCGAAACCATATATACTCAATTGCGCCCAGAAACCATATATCTCAATTGCGCCCAGAAACCATATATCTCAATTGAGCCCAGAGCCCTATAACTCAACCAAGCGGCCGGGATCGTTTAGTTCTCCACGCTTTGGCTCGGGTTCTGACGTGGATGATGCGCAAAAATCGATTTCTTCTTCGATTCGAACGTCAATCTCAAATAGCTCAAACGTTATCCCATAAGCTCGTCGAGGTTGTGGGAAGGCATTTGCCGCGATGATTGCTTGGCCAGCCCTCGACTATCTTATTAAGGCCGACGTAGTCCGTTGCTTTGATCAAATGAATCAAGAGAAATTGCTGGAATTGCTTGGAGTACATCTTGGTCCCTGGAACGAGGGGGTCCGCGGGTTGATTAGCCATTTCCTAAAAGCACGCATTGGCTTCACAGGTCAGTTAGGACTGGGTCGGAATACCTCAAGGCTGCCCAGTCTCCCCCTGTTTGATGAATGTCTATCCCCTCAGATCTCGTGTTCGAATTGGGAATGGTTAAGTTACGTTCGCTATGCTGATGACATGGTCTTTGGCATAGCAGTGAGCTCCGATTCCGGACTTCATCTGAAGCAGACTCGTCAGATGCTCTTTCGTGCGTTGCGGCCTCTTGGCGAAGTTTGACCTCGTATATCATGAAAAATGCAGAATAAATGGATCGAAATCAAATAAAAACAAGCATTCGTTGTATGATTGATATAGTAATCACAGAAAAAGTTCTATTGTAATAGGAAATCACATAGATACGAAACTATTTCCACATTATTTCATAATCTACAAGTGTGAGATCGCTACCTTTAATACGTGTAGTCTCTAAGATAAGAAACCTCCTGAATAAAGTCCGATCCGTCGAAGATGCATATGTGGGTACGAGGATGCGTCGCATAGTTCCCACGAATCCGAGATATGATTGTCTTCTTCTTTTTCCCATGTGGACGGTTATCAATGAATGATCATGTCCTCTCCTCGATGTAGCCTCTCCTTCTCGAGTACGGGGACTGAGAAAGACACGTAACCTCCTCTTGATTGGACACACCAATGGAGATGATGATGAGGCACTAAAAGGGACAGTAAGTGGCTAGATAAGAGAAGGACAATGGTATGACTGTCGACAGAGGAAGGGGATGAGTTCTCTCTAAGATTTCCTCTCTTGTGAGAGAAGAGAGTTGTGCCTTGGAACAGAGAGGCCATGCTCTTTATTTATACTAGAGGGACTTGTAGAGAAAGAGAGGCTCTCTTTTCTTTTTATATTAGGAGATAGTGGAAATAATTGAATTCCATCAATTATGTCTTTATGGAAAGAAGCACAATTATCTCTTGAAGACAATATTACATATTCTCTCCTATAATATGAAATCCTTTCGTATTATACCACCAAAACAACAACAAAGCCTTTTTCCCACATTAAGTAAAAAGGCTACACAGACTCTTTTCATCCATTCAAATCTGTCTTGGGCCATTCTCGGGCTTAGATCCAAAAAATTAAGATCCCTTCAGGTAGTCTCATTGCAACACTTCTTGGGCCTTCATTGTCCTCTCTTAGACAGCTCAACATCCCAACTTGCATTTTCTAATTGGTGCATCAATCAACCTCCTTTGAAAATGGTCTAACCATCTAAGTAGTTTCTCTCATCTTATCCTCTATTGAAGCTACACCAACTTTCCTTCTGGTCGCATCATCCTGAATTCGATAATTAAGTGTATAACCACACACCCACCTTGGCATTTTCATTTCCGGTATTGTCATTTTATGCACATATCTATAGTTCGCAAGCCAACATTCATATCCATAGAGCATAGCAGATCTCAAAGCTGCATTGTAAAACTTTCCTTTGATTTTCAAAGAAATTTTCTTATTACATAGAACAACAGAGGCTCATCTTCACTTTAGCCAACCTACATTTATTCTATGAGTAACACTCCATCGATTTCTCCATCATGTTGCAAAAGAGATCCCAAGTATCTAAAACGGTCTTTCTTCTGAATATCATCATCACCAATCTTCACCTCGATTCTTTCACCACTGCTTCCATCAAAGGTTCACTCCATATACTCATTCTTAGCCATACTTATACGAAATCATTTACTCTCTAAGGCATGTCTCCAAACCTCAAGCTTCGCATTTACTCCATCTCTGATCTCACCAACCAACACAATATCATCAGGAATAACATATACCAAGGTATCTCATCCTAAATATGATTAGTCAACTCGTACATAATCAAAGTAAAAAGGAATGGACTCAAAGATACACCTTGATGCAGACCAACGCTGATGTTAAACTATTCAGTCTTCCTAGACTGGATCCTTACAAAAGATAAAGCACCATCATACATATCGTTTATAAGTTTAATGTATAGGACATGTACTTGCATCGTCTCCAAAACTCTCCACAATATCGTCCATGGGACAAAAACGTAAGCCATCTCCAAATCATATGGAAGTTCTTCCTTTTAGCTCAATAAATCTCCATTGCTCTCATCAACAAGTGGATAGCTTCAATAATAGAGCGACCTAGCATCAATCCGAATTAGTTTTCTTTTATTTTGGAAACTTGTCGCAACCTTCTTTCGATCACATGTTCCCAAATTTTCATAGTATGACTCATCAGCTTGATACTTCTGTAATTCGAACGATATTGAATATCTCCTTTATTCTTATAAAAAGGTACCACAATGCTTCTCCTCCATTCTCCAGGCATTTTCTTGCTTCAACAAATAACATTGAATAAATTTATGAGCCAAGTCAAACCCACGATCACCTAAAAATCTCCATACTGCTATAGGAATGTCATCAGGCCCTTCACCTTTCATAGGTTTTATAATTTTTGTTGAGATATTTCTACATTCCATGTTTCTTTTATGTTATTTTATTTCCTTTTGTCTATCTTATGTAATTTACCATAGGCCTCTCCCCTATACAAGAGAGCCTAAGGTTACAGGAATAAACAACTATTCTTTTTCTTCCAACATGGTATCAGAGCGGCGGTCCTAGACCGGAGCTCTCGTATCCAAAACCCTAACCCCACCTCGTGCCCCCCTCCTCCGTGCGCCACCGACCCCATCACCCCGCATGTCGCCGCCCCACACGCGCCGCCACCCCACGCGCACCGCCGCTCCCTCCGTGCGCCTCTACGCGCACAGTCTTGTGTGCATTCACGCACGTAGACTAGCGTGTAGCAGCGCCATCTTACGCGTTCTCGCGCATCCACCGTTGGGTGCAGTTCTTCGCGTGTGGCTCCTCTGCGTGTTGCTCCTCCAAGCACCAGCGTCGTTCGCTTCTTCTCATTAATGGATTTGGGGGTATAAGTCTACATATCACCCAAATCCACGTATGTTTGTGTAGACATTCACCTTTAGTCTACAACCCTAGTCTTCTACATCAGGCAAGATGTCTGAGAACAAAGTTGATGTACCCACCACTGGCGCATTCAGAGGTCCATCGCCTATTGTTAAAATCGACGGTACAAACTATGAGCTCTGGGCTATGCAGTTCATGAGCCTTATGAAATTGAATGGTAAGAAACACATTCTTACCGAAGAAGAACAGGTGGAGAAGACTGGGGTAAACGCCTCATGGGAGGCAAACGACGCATATGCCAAGGTTTGTCTTTCTGGAACATTGACGATTGAGATCGCCAATGATGTGTTACATTAGCCCACTGCTACAGCAACGTGGGATATCCTCGCAGCAACATATTCTCAAGCAAGGAATGAGACAAAGATCCTTCAACTCCAGCATGGCATATTCACTATCAAGCAGGACGGACGTCCTCTGCATTCATTGTATACATCCTTGCGTGGGATGTTTGAGAAGATTCACAGTTTCATGCCTCTGACGGCAACTCCAGAGCAGCAGAAGACATATAGAAATGCTACCAAGGTAGGGGTGTTCCTAGCAGCACTTGACCCTGAATATGATGCTGCTCGCTCTTAGATTCTCGCTGATGCCACTATTCCCCCCATGGAGGAAGCGTTCCGCAGGTTCAGCAAGATTATTATTCCTTCCAGTGTTTCTAGTCAGACTTCCTCGGTCATGGCAGACTCCCGAGGAAGAGGAGGTCATTCTACTATTCGTGGATGTGGACCTCTTGGTAGAGGAGGTCGCACTTGTCAGCCCTGCACTTTCTGTAACTGCCCAGGCCATACCGAGGAGACATGCTATTCTAAGCATAGGTTCCCAGCTTCAGCCCGCGTTGCAGAACAGATTGAGTCTCATGTTGCTTCAGCCATGCACTTTCTGTCACCGCCCATGCCATACCGAGGAGACATGCTATTCCAAGCATAGGCATTCCATTACTATATGGGAAGTATACTGCATCAAGGAAATTCCTCCACAATATTAAAAAATAAAATCATAAAAATTGGATTGGATTGTTTTTTCCTTCAAAGATAAAAGTAACTGCATTCTTTCCTGGCAAATTTGAACTGCTCGCTATTTTAATAAAAAGAAATTATTCATGAAGTTTTGTATCATTCACGTCAGTAAGAGAACCTTCGATATTTATGTAGCCAAAACAAATTAAATGAGTTTTTTATTATAATTGAGCTATTACCTTTCTGCCAACGCTTTCACCTTATCAAAAACCCCATCCGATGTCTGTGCACCTCTTATTATCTCAACCAATTTCATCACAGGAGGTGGATTCATAAAATGCATCCCAATAACCTGAAGTGTTCGAGCAAAAAGTTCAAAGAAAATGTGTAGAAAGAAAGTATGATATTTATGCAAAAAACGAGCACTAAATACAATCTATGGTTGAGAAATAGTTTTGTGAATCTTTGTATTTATCATAGAATCTAGAGGTAGCAGAATGACTTCTTGATAGTGGAAATCATCATGCGTACTAATAATTTAAAGAAATCAAGCAGGATAAAGAAGAGACCCAACTAGGGATGAAAACAAATACAAAAATATATGTATTTGTTCGTATCCACATTCGTCAAATAGAAGATATTTATATCAGGCAACAAATGTGAATATTAATACGAAAATTGAACATTCACAGAATACAAATATGAATTTGATATCCTTAATTTTGACCAATACGAATATGAATACAAATATACAAATTTTAGAAAATATGAATATTCATTTTTTGAATGATACATATACAAATACGAATACAAATATGAATATGAATGTTCAAATTTCGGAGGATAACAATACTAATATGATACATATGCAAATAAGCATAGGAAGCTTTCTTTTATTGTTTGGTTATTTTTTTAAGCTTTCTTTTATTAATTAGTTATTTTTTAGGTCCATAATAATTATTAAAATACTAAATGTACTTTTTGTATATTGGATAATGTTGTGAACCTAAAATGCTTGTACATTTAAAATAGATTTGGACGTCTAATATTCATAAATTAATTCGCATTCATTTGTCAAATATTCATATACCTATTTGTCAAAATCCATTTGCATTCTTATTCGTATTTTGAGGATATGATTCTTCATTTTACACATTCATGTAATATTCTCGTATTCTTATCCAAATTTTAAAAAAGATAAGGATATGACAATAACTAAATTCGTAAATGTATCCAACCGTTTTCACCGCTAAGCCCAACTCATAAATACTATCTATCTATAACTCTAAACAAAAAAGGACTCTATACAAAAATGAATAGTCTGTAACTAAAATAAACCGGTGTACATCTACAATCACAAAACCCACAAATAATCCTCTTCTTGGGCCATTAATATCAGAAATAAAGAGATAATCACAACCAAACACAATATTAAAACATTGATTTACTTAGTATAAGAAAATCAAGTTGGACATCCTAGTTGATTGGATAATCAAACTAATAGTTGTGGTTATGCATTGATAGTTACATCGAAAAATGTATATGCTACAATATCTTATATATAGGGCTCACAACGTCACCTCCCCCCCACACACACACAACTCTCGTCATACGCGATGTGGAACTAAATATATGATGCTTGCTACAAGTGAGGGTCTTTCCACGGTTCCACCAGATCCTCATACCCCAACTAATTCAACCCTTTAGTGATCTCAAGATTGCAAAAGTCGGCCGTCGGTACTCGATCGGTTGGGTCATTGACTAAGGATTAATCGGCAGTCGGACGACTAATCGAGTTTAGTCAGACTTTAATCGGTTTTGATTATTTTAAATATATAATTCATTTGTATACATATATTTACATAGATTTTGTACATTTACTATCATAATAAAAAAAGTAATTGAATTTAAATAAAACACTGAACATATTATAATAAGTTTGCTTATAAAAAGCAAAACATATAAGAATATGGTATTTTCAAGCAAAAACTTGGTCGACTAGTGTACCTAGTCGGAATTAGTCGGTACTCGGTCAGCCACCCCACTGACTAGACTAGTCGGACCTACTAGTCGGGCCAGTCGGGCGACTTTTACAACCCTGAGTATTCTCAATATTGCCCCCTTAACCTAGAGCATAGAATGTTCAACTTTGACAAACATGAAAATAATACTCTACTCAATAATACACAGAGTAGATAACATAGACTATGTCAACTCAATACACAATCCTATGATTTCTAATGATGGCTACAATGCATCTTGATCATGCTAGTGAGTAGTAGGAATCAAGGATTGGGTTTCACAATAATGATTCGCTGAGCAATATGGGACCACGAAGTGGGGATCTCTTACATGAATCTTGAAGAAAGGATGCCATCCTATGAAACAAGATCAATAGAAGATGGAGCCCAAGTCTCATCTACATAGATGGACATGAGCCTCTCTATAGAGGACTCAAAGGTGGAGTATGAATATCCTACTTTCATACTCTCCCTTCTTTATACTCATCGGATCTGACAAAGTTGAAAGAAGAAATAAATGGAGTGACCCACTTAAATGATTTGGTGAAAGTGCAGTGTGCCATCCACCTAAAAGATCATGGTTCAAATACCCCCATGTAGGGGTTGCGTTAGGTAGTCGACAACCAGTGTTAATATAGTTGAATCTTTCAACATGGATTTGAGCAAGAATCCATGTAGCTGACCATACTTATAGTGGGAGAAGGCTTTACCATTTAATTTCCTCTTTACCATAGTATTTTAGTTGTCGTCCACTTTCTATCTTTTTTTATTGGTTTCCTCTCATTTTCAATTTTTTCAAAGTTTTCTTCTTTTTCCATGTCTCTTTTCTTCTCTTCTTTTGGAAACTGGGAATACTAGAGCCCTAGATATGATATAAAGGAAAAACTAATATAAGCGGACCATGCCCAACCAGGGGCATCACCCCCACTTATTTACTACTTCTATGAAGGAAATCAAGCTTTGGAGGTGTTGTCTCACGATTCTACAACACCCCTTCGATTCCATCTATGATTTAGGTTATAGACCCATCACATCTGGGCATCGCTACCACCTAATGGTTCACATCAAAGTCCTTGTGGAGGGGCAATCATGAGCCCTCTGTGACAGGGATGGCGCCTAGATTGTGCAACTAGGTACAACCAAAGGCTATTGATCGTGATTCCTTTGTACAAGTGTCGTCCACGCATCCAAGCCTCCGATCTCCCCTCTCCTTGTTACAGGGTAATCTTCTAATCATCACATGACCATGTCTTTATCCTCATATGACGCACAATGCCGTACGATTGGCATCACCTTCTCATTTGTATACTCCTGAAATGATCCTCCATTGTTTCTAACAAGGGTCAGCTCTGATCCCTAACATTGCACACATCACCATCACCTCCCCAATAGTAAAGGAGGTCTCTCATAGTATGTAGGGCTCCTGAAACAACCCCATTTCAGGCATTGGTGGTTGATTCTAAGGTTCCGATTGGTGGTGCATCGACCTTTCTACACAACCAAGTCAAGCATGTTACCTTGAGCGAATGGTACTTCCTACCATCCACGATTATGATGGCAACCATACAATCGCAAACTTCAAGAAGAACATGAATGTCCAAGAAACAAAGAAAACATTGTTCGAAATAACCACATACCTTGAGAATGAATTTCCATGAATTAACTTTTTTTTGACGCTCAAAAAAAGGGGGATACACTCGTTGGTGTTCACCCCAATATATTAAAAAGATAGCGTAAAGAGTTTTTACAAAAGAAAAGAAAAGAAGAAGAGTTTTTACAAAGGAAAAGAAAAGAAGAGACCCTCAGCAACTCCCGAGAGGGCATCCGTGAACAACACCCCCAGCAAGAACGGAATGATGTCCTACCCAGGAGACCAATCATGCACAAAACGCGTAGCAAGGATCGCGATGTTTTCCCTGTAGAAATGCTGGCCCGCGAAGAGGGCGTCGTTCCTCCCCAACCAAATGCTCCACAAGCGCGCAATCGGGTCCATGAGTTCCCTCCTAGCCCTGCCCGTGGAGGTCACGAAGCTCTCGCAGAAGGAAGCGCAGGAGACAATGTTGAGCCAGCCAAGGTCCGCCCAAAGATCACGAACGCGCCCGCAATGAAGGAAGAGATGATCGATGGTTTCCCGCTCCGTGCCACACAGGCCGCAGTTGGGCCCAACATTGGGAAACAAAGAGGCGCATCGATCACGAGTTAAGAGTCTCCCCCTGCGAAGAAGCCAAAGGAATATACCAATGCGCTCTGGTAACTTGAGCCCCCAGAAGAACTTGCAGTCACGCACAAGAATAGTGTCGTCCCCATCAGTGTTAGGAACAAGAGCAAAGTACGCCTTCCTCGTAGAGAAGGAACCATCCATCCATTGCCAATGATCCCGGCCGTCGGTGGGCTTGATAACATCCGCGAGTAAAGCCATCAACGAAAGGAAATCGTCCAACCGCTGGTCTGAAAGATTCGCAAAAATCGTAGGGCACCAGCAGCCGTCGCTCCAGCAGGAGGCCACCGAAGCCTCTTTGTCTTCCACCAAGGCATACAGACGAGGGAAGACATCCTTGATAGGACCCCTGCCCGACCAATCATCAATCCAAAAGCGAAAAAAGTTACCCCTACCCAGAATGGGTTTAAAAAGAGAGCGGTTACGATTGAAGACATTCAACACCCCACGCCAAAAAATGGAAAGGTGATCGGGAGAGCTCCCCCGAATAATGGCCATGAAATCCGCTCCCAGCGTCTCCCTCTGAATATTCAACATGAAGTTCTCCTCATTCCCCCAAACCCGTGCAGCCCACTTAAGCAGAACTGCTTCATTAACCGCATCCACACGCCTCACACCCAAGCCCCCCAACCGCTTGGGCCTCGTAACCTCACTCCAACCCACCAAAGGCACCCCCCTACTCCCCTCGCCCTTCCTTCCCCACAAGAAACCCCTCATACATTTCTCCAACCGCACTCGAATCCCCTTAGGCATACCACAAACTGAAAAGAAGTAAACTGGAATAGAAGAGAGCACCGCTTTGAGAAGTACCAGCCGTCCGCCCCAGGATAAAAGAGCCGCGCGCCACCCGGTCAGGCACGCCTCCATCTTCTCCACCACCACCTTCCAATCACGAAGCCTGGCGCGGCCCACAACCAGAGGCAAGCCAAGATAGTCAAGGGGAAGCCCCCCGGGGGAGGAGCCCAGCAGCCGACCGCACTCCAAGACCTCCGCCTGCGGCATACCGAATGGAACCACCTTAGACTTAGTCCCGTTGATCAAGAGACCCGAAACCTCGCTGAATAGCTGAAGAGTAGTAGCCATACCGGATACCGCGGAGGGGCCACCCTCGATAAAGCAAAGAGTGTCGTCAGTGAACTGATCAGAGGGACATGGAAGTCCCCCAAAGAGCAACCACGGGTGAGACCCGCCGCGGCCACGCCATCAATCATACGTGGCAACACGTCAACCGCCAACACAAACAGGAGGGGAGCGAGAGGATACCCCTGACGCACCCCCCTCCTCGGCTGGAAGAAACCCCCGACCGGGCATCCATTAAGAAGAACGGAAAGGGATGACGTGGACACACAGCGCCGAACCCATGAGATCCAAGCATCCGGGAAGCCCCTCCGCCTCAAAACCGACCGCAGGAAACGCCAATCAATAGGGGTGTTCATGGGACGGGTACCCGACCCATTCAAACGTGACCCGCCCCGACCCATCTTTACTGGGTCAGCGGGTCAACCTGACCCATTTCAATGGGTACCCGAATCTAACGGGTACCCGAAATAATGGAATATGTAACGGGTACCCACGGGTACCCGTGGGTCACAACCCTTGACATTCCTTATTATAAGTGTATTAGTCATGTTTATTTATTTATTTTTAGTCTTTTGTTTTGTCTGCTAGTTACATATTATTGGAAAAATCACAAAAGTTCAAAGTATAAATAAACAATTTAATACAATATAGTTATCAAAAGATAAATGGCATGCAGGTAAAAGTTCTAAAATATTTCCAAACCATCCCACTTTACTTAACACTAATTTTCACCACTCCTTAAAAAGTCGTAACCGCAAACCCATATAGGCTTCACGCATTCCTTCCTCTCCACACATCCAACATCAAAGATGGCATCCTTATCCAAACAATCGAGTAAATCGGCATCAAGCCATAAGATAGGAAACCTCTCCACCTCACCCTCGATGAGTTCAACCCCCTCTACTAGAGATGTAAATGGACGGATACAGATACGGATATAGATATTACCATATCCTTATCCGTTTCAAAATATGGATACGGATACGGATATCATACGGATATCAAAAATTGAATACCATATCCTTAAATACGGATACAGATTCGGAATCGGATAATCATGATTCGGATACAGATATTTAAGAAACGGATACGGATTATCCTATAAATATTAAGGGTCTCCTCATACTTTTAATTAAAAATGATGTCATTACGAATTTGTAATTGATGGACGACTAACCCTAAATTCAATAATCTTACAATACTACATAATAAATAAGAAAATAAATTAAAATATTGAATGAAATGAATTGAAGAGCATATAATTAAATTCTACGATGACATACCTCTGTCTTCCTTCATTTGAAATATTTTCAAAATATAGATAAGGTTGTAACATTGTAACCAACTAATAAGATAAATATGATATGGTATATTTCATGAAACGACATTACGATAAATTATAAAAGTTTATTACTTTTTTTTGACATTTCATGATGAGATATAATTTCGTGTCAGAGCTACATTAAGGTATGCAAAACATTTGTGAAGCTAAAATATAACTGAAAATATGGATAATACGGATATCCGTATCCGCGAAAAATATATATATCTGTATCCGTATCCGGAAAAAAATCTATAATGGTATTCGTATCCGAATCTGTATCCGCAAAAAAATTAAACTAGTATCCGTATCCGCTAAAATCTGAAAATGTATATCCGTATCCGCTTAAAAGCGGATACGGTAGCGGACGGATACGGATATATCCGTATCCGGTTGCATCCCTACTCTCTACCCATCAAGACGTTCACGCTCACCCAAATCCCAAAAGTCCATCCCATCACTGCTCTTTCGTGGAAGAAAATTGCCGCAAATTGGCAAATCTCTCGTCAGATCACCGCTCCCTATTTGAGAATGGCAATGATGAAGCGAGTGGGAGGAGACGAGGATGTTGTCGTGACTCTGAGGAATTAGAGGGGCGAGGGACGGTGGCCCCATTGCAGGCTGATTGCGGCAGGAGATGAACCCAACCGGGTACCCGGATTAGCAATGGGTTTTTCCACCGGGTTACCAACATTAAGCCGCGCCAGCTGCTATGGGTACCCGACCCGAACATTTTCATTGGGTACCCGTAAACTTAGGGTCAAAAAACTGGGTCGAGTTGGGTACCCGTTTGACCCGGACTTTTTGAACAGCCCTACCAATCAAGGCAGTCGTAAGCCTTAGCGAAGTCAATCTTCCATAGGATCCCCTTTGTAGACGACTTCCTCCAAGCCTCCACCATCTCGGAGGCCACCGCGAGAGGGCGAAATCAGCGAGTCAAGGAGGGGAGCCAGCCTCCTGGCCATGACTTTCGCAATGATTAAATAAATTCCATTGGAAATGGAGATTGGCCGGAAATCCTCAATGCGATTGGTCGTATTGGACTTAGGTATCAACGCAATAAGGGCCTTATTAAGTTTGTCGAACCCACGGTTACCAGCACAAAATTCACGTGCAACCTCCAGAACATCATCAGCCACCACGTCCCAGAAATCACGGTAGAAGGCCACCGGGAAGCCATCAAGGCCCGGGGAAGCATCCGCGTTGAGGTCCCAAACGGCCTCCTTGAGCTCAGCCAAAGAGAACGGCCTAATCAGGGCCACGGCGTCCGAAGGTAGAATAGAGGGGGCCCCCCGGCCAGACCATCGCCAAACACGCTGGGACCGGAAACCAAAAGTATTCTTGAAATGATCCCCCAAAGCCTCACCCAGGTCCTTATCCCCCTGTATGAGGGATCCATTTATCACAAGAGAATGGATAGAATTTAAAGCGCCTTCTACTGCTGGCCACCCGGTGAAAGAACACGGTATTCGCATCACCATCCTTAATCCACCGCAACCACGATCGCTGACGCCATTCCATGGCCCGCTTCTTGTCCTCCGCTTTGATGATATCAGTGGCAGCACTGCGCTCCAACAGCTCCTCCGAAAGCAATTCTCTATCACCCTCCAAACGATCCAGCCGCATAATGACATCATCTGCCGCCTTCCGCGCCGCCACACGGGCCAGACGAGTGTCCTTTTTGAACGTCGTTGAAACCCTCCTCAGAGATGCAAGCTTATGATCGAAGCGACGGGCAGCGGACCCCATAGACGTGGTCTGCTCCCAATGATTCTTCACCACCTCTTTGAAGTTTTGCTCCAAAAGCCAGCATCGTTCGTAGCGGAAGAGACCCCGAGGGCGAAGGTCGTCCCCAGAATCCCACACGATTGGACTATGATCAGAGAACGACCGCGGTCGAGATGACACCGCGCATAAGGGGAAAGCCTCCATAAGTTTTATGTTCGCTAAGAACCTATCAATCCTCGATCTTGAAACATTGTTCCTCCAGGTATATGAAATGTCATTGGGCACCAGCCCCTCCAAAGCCAAATCCCGAATGAAGTCAATAAAGTCGTTGGAGCCCGGGTCTTGGCCCCCACGGCCGCGAGGCCGATCGTCAGAGAGTACAGTTACGTTAAAGTCACCCCCCAGCATCCAAGGCATAGCCGCAAAGGCTGAGGCCTCCGCCCGTAAGTCATCCCAAAGCTCCTGCCGCATCACATGGCACGTAGGCGCGTAAATACAAGTGCAAGTAATGGATGTATTAGAGTCCACCCGAGACAAGACCACCGAAAGAGAGTGTCGTCCAACACGCATCGAGGAAAATGAAAACCTCGCCGAACGCCAAGCCAAAATAATGCCACCCGACGCGTCGACCGCGTCCATCGAGCGAAAGTCATCCAAAGGCCCAGCACCGAAGGACCTCCAAAGTGAATCATCCACCCCCGACAGCTTCGATTCTTGGATAAATGTGATGTCACAATCCCACTCGGAGAGACGCATCCCCAACGCCCGCCGCCTGTCAGAGTCCCCGAGCCCTCGAACATTGCAAGATAAAATCTTAATGGGAAACCCAGTGAACGTCCCCCGATAAGAGAGAGGCCTGCGGCCTCCGCCACCGTGTCGCGCAACGACAGACAAGTAGACAACATTGGATCTCCAAGGCTTGAGTGAATACGCCTTCTGTAGCTCTTCCCAAAGCGGGAGGCAGATGAGCGCCCCACCGCAAGGGAAGCGTCAGCCCTCCCCGAGACTCCAACAAGAACACCACACGCACCATCAAGACCACCAGGAGCATGCGCATACGTAGCCGGTGGAGTCACAGGGGACGAAGGGGATAGAACCGGAGGCCTGGCAGTAGGTGATTCAATTTCCTCCAGGTGAATCCGCGAAGGGAATGCCAAGGAACCATCGGGCGGCTGGAGATGGTAATCGGATGCCATAGATAGGGGATCCGACAGAAGGATCGGATCAGAAGGAGCCCGCATGAGGGGCCAAGGTGATCCGAAATGGACAGATCCGAATACCGGACGCAATGGCAAATTGGTCACGTGCCCCGAGATCGATAGTTGCAAGGAGTCAGCCGACAGAATAGAGGGAATCAGAGAATGCGTATTGACTTCGAAAGAGCGCACAGCCACCAAACCCCGCATGTCAACTTTGGCGCACGTTTCCCACGGTGGCCGAAATAGCGGGCCAGAACATAAACGCTCACCAGGCGACTCTTCGGAAACTCCCCCAAGGGATGACACGTGGCGAAAAGAAGGATAATTAAACATATCATGTCATGTTGAAAAATCCAAAATAAAAGGATAATGAAACCATGCACTTTATTAAAGCATCGATTTACGTGATTTGAGAATATCAGAATGTGTTGTCCTAATCCATTGGAAAAGTGGCATAATAACCATTTTGCCGATTTTTTAAACCTATAGCCCATGGCCCTATATTTAGGCCCCACACAATCCCAACTCTCTAACAATAAGTGATGTGCTCTCTAACAATAAGTGATGTGGGACTAAACACATGACCCTTACAATAAATAGAGGATCTTTCCACAAGAACCAGATACCAAATTAAATCAAACCTTCATTATTTTCAACATAGTCAAAGACTATTTTATAACATAATAAGTTGCCAAAAATAGTAGCGACTCGAGCAACATAGAGTCATACATGCCATTCTATAATAAAGATCTTTGAAAAGTTGTTTAGTGCGATGTTAAATTGTAATTCAAAATTAAAAGAGCATGTGTTGGAGTATTTGATGTATGTGTCACGTATGAGGGAGATGGGCAAATGGATCCCTCCAGAATCCATTTACCACATCCATATGTTTAGTCCCACATCTACCAGTGGTGGGACTTGGAGGCTCTTTGGAGGCTATATAAGGAGCCCTAGACCTCCTGTATCAGATGAGAAAGTGCAATGCATAACCTGGTCCTTTGAGGCCTTCTCCCATAGTTTCATCCCGCTCCTTAGGGAGTAGGATCCCACGTAAAATCAAGTCTTCCATGTTTTATCTTTCTGTCATTATGCTTTGTTTATCATTCGCTTCCGCGTTCTCTATTTTCTAACATGGTATCAGAGCGGGTCGTTCTCGGTTGATTCTGTTCTTGAAGTTTTTTTTAGATCAGTCAAGTTCGTTGGTCATTCGAGATTCAATCTCTTTGCTCGTTGAAGATTATTTTCTGAAATGATTTGTTCAAGTCCAAGATCAGATCGGTTCTAGGGTTTCAAACCCTACTTCTTGCATAGCAGTCCGATTGGTTCTAGGGTTCTTGGAACCCCAATCTTGATTCTCCAAGATACAAGCAGGGCGGCGCATCACGCATCTCCAGTCGGTGGCACCCTCCTTTCTTGCAGATCCAGGTGGTCGCACTCCATGTTGTGCCTCTAGCAGATCCAGGCTCCAGGAGGTGGAGCCCGAAGCAGATCGACTCCCTGTCAATTTATATCTTCCAAGCCACCTGTTGTTCTTCATGTCCAGCCGCCAAAGCTGGAGGTCCCAAAGCTCGAGCATGCTCGCGGCGGCGCACACATCAGTCCCAGCGCGCGCGGCGACGCTCGACTTCCGGCCTTCTACCATCTACGCACCCAGTCAGCGGCGATGTCGCATATCCTCGAGCCGTACAACCTCCAGAAGGAGGTCTCAGCACACGCATGCCTCCCTAGTCCTAAGGCAGCGCTCCAGGCCGCATCGTGGCATCGACA
Organism: Ottelia alismoides; assembly: GCA_037367405.1. Classification (NCBI taxonomy): domain Eukaryota; kingdom Viridiplantae; phylum Streptophyta; class Magnoliopsida; order Alismatales; family Hydrocharitaceae; genus Ottelia; species Ottelia alismoides. The sequence goes on from JAZKJV010000605.1 coordinate 123,013, forward strand.
AAGGGCTCCAGGCGGAGACCCCCCCCTCCCCTCCATCACACAGTCCCTCCCTAGCAGGTGAAACATCCGATATTCAACCCCGCTCATCGTGCTCCATCTCTTCAGCGGCGGCAGCGACGGCACCATGAGACCCCATCGGGGGGCACGTGATCGATTAGGGGTTCCCAAAGAGCCCTAAAAAGGGGCGCACATTCAAGGGGCCCGAGCGAGCCGATTCCGTATTAAAAAAACAAAAGCCCAAGGGGGTTGCGGCCGATGATAAAAAAAGGGGAAGCTCAAGGGGGTTGCGGTACTAAAAAAGAAAGGGCAGACAGTAAAAAAAGGGGGGGCAGTCCATTTTTGAAAAAAAAGAATATTTTTTGAGAAAAAAATGGCACGTACGTACACCGAAAAAAAGTCGTACGCAAAATGTTTGAAAAAAAATGATGATGAAAAGCCGAAAGGAAAAAGTGCACGGCTTTTTAAACAGGTGTTTCAAAAAAATGATGATTGCCACGGCTATAAAAAATAGAAATAGCCGAAAAAAAGGAAAAAAAAGAGAGAAAATTTGCAAGAAAAGCCGAAGGAAAAAAAGGAGAGAAACAACTCATTTAAAAAAATGATGATATGATGATGATTTGAAAAGTCAGAAAAAAAATTGTAATCGGCTAAGTGGTTTAGTTTTGTCCCCATCATTGTTGTCTTCTCCCAACTTGATCGACGTCCATGTTTTTCGACAAGTATGGGAGCAAGGGGGAGTATTATGTAGAGTCATAAGTCTATTCAGATGTCAGATTCCAGGCCAACCAGTTGTTCAGACTCTATAGTTTCCAGATGAAGATTTTCCATGTGTAATTTCAGACTTGATGTTCAGATTTTGAATCCACAGTATGACGCGCAGATTCAGACTCGACATCCGGATTGATCAGAGTCCAAGTTCGAGGCACTCCATATTTGAGTGACCCAAATTTCGAGTTCTCCAGAGAGACTCAGTTTAGACACGCACGAGTATGCAGTCTTTTGTCATGGTCCCCATCATCTCTTGGTTTGTCGGACATAGTTTTTATGTGAGCCATAGAGACTCTAGAGTAAAGGACCATTCTCTATGCCATGATGGCAAGGGTTTTCATGCGGTATCATAGGTACTCCAAAGTAGTGTACCATTCTCTGTGCCAGATGGGAGAGACCCAGCTCTCCGACGAGGAGACTTCTTTCAGACTCCACTCTCCAGCGATTGTGGACTCCGACGAGGATTGCACTTCCACGGCCTTTTCAGTTTGACCATTTTCAAAGATGGAGCAGTTGTCCACATGTTGTGGCGGGCCAGAGTACTCCGATGAGGAGAATCATTCCAAATTTCCAGTTCCAGTGATTATGACAGGTGCAGTTCAGAGCACATGCTCTCCGACGAGGAGATTCAGCAGAATCACACTCCAGCTCGTTCGTCCTCCTCACATGCACGGCATGAGAAGCAACGTCCTCGACAGCAGCAGTTGTGCGTGTTGGGTTGATATTGTCCGTAGTGTCCTGTAGCGTGGGTTGAGTTTCTTTCTGTTTGTCCAAGCTGAGCATTGCATGCTCCAGCTTGAGGGGGAGTGTTGGAGTATTTGATGTATGTGTCACTTCAGGATCCATTTACCCCATCCATATGTTTAGTTCCGCATCTACCAGTGGTGGGACTTGGAGGCTCTGTGGAGGATATATAAGGAGCCCCAGACCTCCTGTATTAGAGAAAGTGCAATGCATAACCTGGCCCTTTGAGGCCTTCTCTCGTGGTTTCATCCCGCTCCTTAGGGAGTAGGTTTCCACGTAAAATCAAGTCTTCCATGTTTTATCTTTTTGTCATTATGCTCTGTTTATCATTCACTTCTGCATTCTCTATTTTTTAACAGCATGATTTAAAGCCATGTCCAAGGATAGAACAGAGGAAACTGACACAAACTACAAAATAGCGAAGAAGGAAGCAAAGAAGGCTATAAGCAAAGCTAAGTCAAAAGCTTATGAAGTTTTATATAAAAATCTCGACTCTAAAGAGGGCCAAAAGGGTATATTCAGGTTGGTAAAGCAAGAGAAAGAAAGACCAAAGACCTTTCTCAAGTGAGATGCATTAAGGAAGAGGAAGGACACGTGTTTGTTTCTCAGAAGGATATAGAGACTAGATGTAAGCAGTATTTCCATAAGCTTTTTCTTAGGGAAGGAAAAAGAGAGATCACTTTGGGAAATCTAGCTAGTAGTGAAAGTTACTTTAATCGTGCAATCTATAGACGAATACAAAGGAATTAGAGGAGGCTTTGAAGGTAATAAAACCTATGAAAGGTGTAGGACCTAATGGCGTTCTTAAAGAAGTGTGGAGAGTTCTAGGTAAGTGTGCTTCGACTTGGCGTACAAATTTATTCAATGTTATTCGGTGAAGCAAGAAAATGTCTGAAGAATGGAGGAGAAGCATCGTGGAGCCTCTTTATAAGAACAAAGGAGACATTGATGTATCAAGTTGATGAGTCATACTATGAAAATTTGAGAACGTGTGATCGAAAGAAGGTTAAAGTAAGTCTCCAAAAAGAAAACCACTTCAGATTCATGCCAGGTCATTCAACTGTTGAAGTCATCCACTTGCTGAGGAGAACAATGGAGATTTGTATGCTTTTTATTGATTTGGAAAATGCTTATGAATCCGTACATGTCCTATACATTAACCTCATAAAGGATATGTATGATAGGATTCATCTTGTGTAAGGATCCAATATGAGAAGACTGACTATTTTGACATCAATATTGGTATGCATTAAGGTTCAGTTGTGAGTCATTTCCTTTTCACTGTGATTATGGATGAGTTGACTAGTCACATTCATAATGAGATACCTTCGAGTTTGTTATTCGTTGATGGGAGTAAATGAGAAGCTTGAGGTCTAGAGACATGCATTAGAGGACCAAAGGATTTCGTATAAGTACGGTCGAGACTGAATATATTGATGCAAACAAAAATTTGAAATGGTAGAAAAACAATTTCGGGTGGAAGAAATTTAGAGAGGGGAGGAAGAAGGAGAAAAACGCACCGATTGCGCGAGGTTTTGGATATGAATCTTGAAGACCGTGTGAGAGAGAAAAAGAGAGACAGAGATAAACTCAAATTCATATAATCTGAATCGTCCTTACAATAGACTACCATCCCCTTTATATAAGAGGGGAGGAACTACAAAAATAGAAAGACATTCAAATTCAAATAAAATCTTAATTGATCCTAGTTGACTCTAACCGATTCTAATTGACTCTTACCTAATTTTATCTCCCAAAAATGTTCCAATTTATTTAAATAAAATATGCAACTACTTGAATCAACTAACTAGGGATGGAATTCCCTAATTTGAAAAAATCCCCCAAATAAGCAATTTTCTTCAATTCGGGTCGCCCTGTCAATTTAAGAATAGTTGCATCAATTCTTCCATACTTGAAAAAATCGTCTCCTGACGAATTACTTGATCTTCGATTCGTCATTGAAGAATTCAATACTAAATCGTAGCTCCAAACTCTCAATTTTGCTTCTTTTCAATGTTACGTTTATAATTTCTTTCCATCGAGGGGTATGGATGCAAATGTACTACCCCTTCACTTAAAATATCTTCCACCCATATGTTGTCTTCAACTCTCCTCTTTTGATAAAGTAATTTCGGAGGGGTCTTCTTGAAAATGTTCTCCATTAGCCTCCAATCCCATATATGATGGGATTTCAATCCCATTAGAGAGTACCCGACCAGGGTTTCTTTTCCCTTGAGATACACCGATGGCGACGAGATTTACGGATCGTATCTTATGCTTGATGTGGTTCTTACGAATGTGGTTGGAGCTCGGAAATCGACGATGGAGCGCCTATGAATGGTGGTGATGACGAAGACCATGCTTGGAGCGCGCGCGGTGGTGGTGGAAACTCGAGCGCGAGCAATGGCAGCAGCCGCAGTGACGATGAGGAAGGTGTAGGCAGTCGTTGATGCAAAGGAAGCGACGACGGTGATCTGGGAAGGGAGGCCTTGGGCGATGTGGGAGGGAGTGACGGTGGTGGTCGCGGTGATGACAACCGTGGAGGCGACATCGTGGATGGCGGAGGCGGCGCAGTGGTGGTGCCCAGGTCGTGTGTGCATCGTGGCTCCTCCGACTGTGGTTGGAGGGGCTCCACCATGGTGCTAGGGTTGCATGGCAGCGGTTGTTGGGGTCAGGGATGGGAGAAGCAGTAGTGGGGACAGGCCGAGGAGTGGTTAGCGGAGGGGTTGGCACCGTCGGAGTCACCATTGATGGTAGTACCAAACCTACCACCTTTCGGACATCCTTTGCCCGTGTGTCGAGGGCAAATTTTGTGGTTTCTTCTAAAATCAGATCTAGGGTTGCAACAAAGAGGGCTGCAACGGGGAGTTCAACGGCCTCCTCCACTCTGCTTTCATCGAATATGGGTATTGCTTCTTCTCGGACAACAAGTTCCCCCGTGAACAAATCGAGAAGTTCGACTTCTCCATCCACAGGATCGTTGTCGAATACGGGTCATGTATCTTCATTTTTTTCTTATGCAACAGTTGCATCAAATAAATCTTTATCTCGAATGCAAATACCTTCATTTTCTTGGACGAAATCGCGTTGAATCGGGGAGACGACAATCTGATTTTTATTGTTGACGAGCAATTTTTCCTCGATTAACATGCCCAGCCACTCTTGTGCTTTGATGCTTGATACCAAGCGTTTCTTGAACTTCCTTGAACGCAAGTGTGAATGTGAATCATGAGATAGACGGCTAAGATCGAACTTCAAACGCCTATAGGCGACAGGATCGTTGAATCGTAAGAACGATTCGATTGACATGCTCTGATACCAAATGATGCAAACAAAAATTTGAAATGGTAGAGAAATAATTTTGGGTGAAAGAAATTTAGAGAGGGGAGGAAGGAGAAAAACGTGCCGATTTTGCGGGGTTTTGGATATGAATCGTGAAGACCACGTTGAGAGAGAGAGGGAGAAAGAGACGAAGATAAACTCAATTTTCATATAATTTGAATTGTCCTTACAATAGACTACCATCCCCTTTATATAAGAGGGGGGGTTACAAAAATAGAAAGACATTCAAATTCAAATAAAATCCTAATTGACTCTGACCGATTCTAATTGACTCTTACCTAATTTTACCTACCAAAAGCATTCTCAATTTATTTACATAAAATATGCAACTAATTTAAATTAACTAATTAGGGATGGAATTCCCTAATTTGAAAAATCCCCAAATAAGCAATTTTCTTCAATTCGGGTCGCCCTGTCAATTTGGGAATAATTGCATCTTATATGGAGTGCACTTTTGATGAAAGCAATGATGGACTCCAGGTGAAAATTTGTGATGATAATATTTAGAAGAAAGATTCTTTTAGATACTTAGGATCTATTTCGCAACATGATGGGGAAATTGATTGAGATGATACTCATAGAATAAATGCAGATTGGTTGAAGTGGAGAGGAGTCTCTATTGTTCTTTGTGATAAGAATATTCCTTTGAAAATCAAAGAAAAGTTTCACAAAGCATGACAAGTTATGCTCTATGGATCTGAATGTTGGCATGTGAACTATAGATATGTGCAAAGAATGGTTGTAGCAGAAATGAAAATGCTAAGGTGGATGTGTGGACATACACGTAAAGATCGGATTCGGAATGATGCAATTAGAAGGAAAGTTGGTGTAGCTCTGATCAAGGATAAGATGCGAGAAAACTGCCTAAGATGGTTTGGCCATCTGTAAAGGAAGTCGGCTGATGCGCTAGTTAGGATATGCGAGTTTGGGGATGTTGTGCCGGCTAAGAGAGGGCGAGGAAGGCCCAAGAAGTGTTGGAATGAGACTATCCAAATGGATCTTAGTTTTTTGGATCTAAGCCTGAGAATGACCCAAGATAGATCCGAATGGAGACAAAGAATCTATGTAACCGACCCTACTTAACGTGGAAAAAGGCTTTGTTGTTGTGTTGTTAAGTTGAATTTTTCTTGTGATGTTATCTCTTCATCTTTGTATACATATTCATGTTGCTATATGATTTATCTAAGGATAGGTTATCATATGACTTTAAGTTCATTTTTCTCCGGATTTCAAATCAAATTTTACAATTAGTTGGAAAAATACATTGTGGTCTAAATTTTTCCAAACATTGTGGTCGAACGTTTTCAGAACATAGGTGATGGAATGCTGGATGAAAGGTTTGAAAACTAGTGTCAATTTTTGAAATTACATATCAAATTTTTCAACCAGCTCCGTCAGAATATGCTTCAAGTTTTCCAGTGTGGTCATTGCATGTGTGTAAGAAGGTGCGGCCAGTGGACAACATGGTTAGAATTTCAACTAGACAACTGGATGGACAATAAGTGCCCTCATGGAAGTGTACATGAGAACTGAAAGTGGCAATCTGAAGAATACTATTACATCGTATTTACTGAAATGGGTATAATATCTACTAACATGGTTTTAAAAGAAACTAGAATCATGACGCTCGAGACCTATGCCTCGAAGTGCACATACACCACGGCTTAAGCTGCATCCAAGTTCTTTGAGGCATAAGCCACAAAGCAATGAGGTGTTCCTCGGGATAGTTACTGTGAACAGAACATGAACTTCGATTTTATGCTTCAGTGGAAGTGGTTTTTTGGTGACTAGTTGCTTTTTGTATCATGTGCGTTTTAGAAATAAAAAATTTTGCTTATTCTATTTAATTATTGGACCTCTTCCGTAATTTTTCTTCTAATTGTAGACTCGTCTTCTATAAAGTTAGTTTAGGGTCAACAGTTAGAAGAAAGTTTATGGAAGAGGTCAACGGTTTTTGGCTTGTAGATCTATTATTGATTATTGGTCTCAACTCATTTTAGTGACCATGATGGTCATCTTGGCAATCTCCCCGGAGGCAAAGCCCTCAGCTTCTAGTGTTGTTCTGCAGAGTACCTCTATAACTTAAAGGGGACTGAGAATTATGTTCTGTGCTCAAGCGCCTTCAAGGTTTTCTTGGTTGACAAAAAAAATGTCTATACAATGGACTCTTTCAAGGAGATCGATAAAGGATTCCAAGTCTGAAGTAGGACAATTATCATGCCATGAATTGGCTCATCAACAATATAAAGCTGTTTATTGCTGCCATACTTCTTTACAAATAGATGGTGGGAGCTACATGGGATGATCATGCCTAGACTTGTTTGTAACATACTACCAAATCTAGATTGGCAAATATTTATATGCAAACTAGATCCTATGGCCATTATGACATGGTACTTAATAATATACGACGACGACTGCATTGTTTGAGAAGCTTTGTTATGATGAGAAAAGTGGCAGGATTGCAGGGTTCTCGTTGGTTTGAGTCATCTCCGTCAAAAAGCAAAGACCAACTTATTTTTTGCTAACATTAGCCTCCTCTTCGGACATTTTTAGCTACCTCCACCAGTTAGTGTTGAGATTATCATATATCCTGTTGTTATTTTTTCTATTTTTTTCTTCATGTACTTCACATGCTATTTACCTAATGGCTTTTCTCCCTATAAGAGAGCCATGGGGTCTTCTGAATCTTAAGCTTATTCATTTTTCACAACATGGCATCGGAGCAACGGTCCTAGACCGGGGTTCCTGTATCTCACTCTAACCCTATCCTATACGCCCCCCCCCCCCCCGCGCAGCCGGGCTTCCTTCTCTACGCCCCCCACCCTTCCCCCCATCACGCGTATGCGCCAGCCCTTCCACGCCGCCTAGTCCCTACACGCGAACTGTGCCCCACGCACTGCGCCAACACCACATGCACACTGTGCACAGACGCACCTTCGCCAGGTTCCTGCGCACGGGCGCAACTGCGCACAGGCGCCCCTGCTGCCCTTGCGCACGATCATTCTGAAGTCAGATCTTGCTAGTTTTTGGTGATTTTTCAAAGTATAAATCACGACTTCTGACTCTAGCCTACAACAACAAGAGATGTGGATGGTTGTATGAGTCTACAAATACAACCAATCCTCTATATGTAAGTGTGTAGACTTATTCAGAGCAATCTACTCCTCAGTTTTGTTCCGGATTTCAACATTCTTGCTACCATGTCAGAGAACAAGGGTGATGTTTTTTTCATCGTCGGGTTCCTTCAAGGGCCCGGCTCCCATCATAAAGATGGATAGGACCAACTACGAGCTGTGGTCCATGCAGTTTCCCACCCTGATGCAGTGCCATAACAAGGATCACATTCTGACGGATCCAGAGCCGGAGGACAGTACTGGGGCTAATACTTCTAGGAAGCAAGATGATGCATATGCTCGCATTTGGCACTCCGGGATGCTCACCACGGAGATTGCTAATGATATTGTCAATCAACCCACAGCAAAGGCTATGTGGGACATCTTAGCAGACACGTATGGGCGGACAAAGAATGAGAGCAAAATTCTACAGTTGCAGTTTGATATTTTTTCGACCACGCAGAATGGTCGACCTCTTCATGCATATTTCTTACATCTTTTTTTTGAGTAAGAAAACAGGGGAGCCCTCCCGAGGCGATATTTCTCACATCTTAAAGGCATGTTTGAGCGTCCGCATAGCTTCATGCCTATTAGTACTCGCACTGAGAAGCAGCAGGCATATCGGAATGCTACTATGACAAGAGTATTTCTGTCATCTCTTGACTCTGAGTACTATACATCACGTACTCAACTACTTACTGGAGAGACGATACCTCCAATGGAGGAGGTTTACAAGAGGCTGAGCAGGATTACTACTTCATCTACTACTATGGCTCAGACTCCCTCTGCTATGACAGCCTCTCGCGGCAAAGGAGGTACTTCACAGTTCCGTGACCGAGGACCATGTGGTCGAGGAGGAGGACGCGAACGAGGTTCATGTTCATATTGCCACCGTCCTAGTCATTTTGAGGAGACATGCTATCAAAAGCATGGGTATCCTGCGTCTGCTCGAGTTGCTAAGCAGACCAAGCCTACTTCTACTCCTGCTCCGGCTCATGATGCATGCTTTGATGATATTGTTTCCAGACTGCGAGAGATGATGACTACTCCTACTACTTCGACTACATGGTCTTCAGATGTCGCACACGTTGCTAGAGCCTCTTCGAGCTCGCCGGGTATTGCTTATGCCCTTACCAGTAGTAGCAGTTCAGACTTGTCTGATTGGATCTTGGATTCTAGAGTATCTCATCATATGTGTGGCAATCGAGCGCAGTTTACATCTTACAAGTATATCCCTCCTGGTAGATCAGTGGTGATTGCCAATGGGATTCATCTACCCATTGTTGGACAGGGGGAGATTGTTTTATCTCCCTCGATGCGTCTACATAATGTCTTACATGCTCCAGCATTTCAGATGAATCTTTTGTCTATTGGCCAGATTACAAAAGATTTACATTGGATGATTTCTCTAGATTATCTTGGGCATTCCTGATAAAGAATAAGTCTGAAATTGATATTGTTATCAAATCTTTTCTTATTGAGATTAAGAACATTTTTTTTCTGCTAATATGAAATTTATTCGCACTGACAATGCCTTGGAGTTTTCTGCTTTACAGTTGTCTGATTTTCTTAGATCTATTGATGTTGTTCATCAGACTTCGTGTGCTTACACTTCGCAGCAGAATGGTGTTGTTGAATGCAAACACCGTCATCTTTTGGATGTCATGAGGACTCTTTTGATTTAGAGTCGAGCTACTCATTCATTCTGGGGCGATGCGGTTCTCACTGCATGTTACTTGGTGAATCGCATGCCATCTACTATGCTTAGAGAAAATGTTCCTTCTTGATTGCGTTTCCCGAGGACTTATTCTCACTTACCCCAAGAGTCTTTGGATTTTTGGCTTTTCTCCACAATTTTACTCCTGGTCGTGACAAGCTCTCTCCTAGAGTTGTCAAATGTGTCTTTGTTGGTTACTCTCGTACCCAAAAAGGGTATAAATGTTTTTATCCTGTTGGGTGAAAAAAAATATTATGCGAGTGATGATGTCACATTTTTTGAGTCTATTATGTATTTTTTTTTCCTACAGGTGACAGGTTGTCAAACGCTGACTCTGGTGAGGACATATTTGTTCCACCACCTCCGTCATCTCCACCAAGAACTCCTCATGTTGAGTCTCAGTCACCTGCACCTCCACCTCCTCCACCACCTCCACCTCCATCTACCCAGACTCATTTCCTACCTCGATTTTACATTCGCAGGTCCTCTACTCGTCCCTCTACTCCTGCACCTTCCCCATCATCTAGCACGCCCCAGGTATATAGTGAACACATTGTTTCTACTGATGGCATTGGTGATATGCGTGATCCATAGGATAGTACACAAGAGGAGCTGATACCATAGAACAGAGAGGGTGATAACCTCGATGTACCTATTGCCTTGAGGAAGCCACGTCGCAACTGTGATACGTACCCTGTAGCTGCGCATGTTTTCTTGGACCATCTTTCATAGGAGTACAGGAGGTTTGTTATGGGCCTCTCAGCTATTACTATCCCACGAACATATCAAGAAGCCATACAGGATAGCAGTTGCCCTGGAGGAGGAGATGGCCGTTTTGCAGTCTCGTGGTACCTAGAGTGTTGTTTCTGCTCCTCCAGGTACATCTGTTGTGGGGTGCAAATGGATATTTACAGTGAAACAGCGAGCAGATTGCAGTGTGGATCGCTACAAGTCAAGGCTTGTAGCATGTGGATTCACCCAGACTTATGGGGTGGATTATCAAGATACCTTCTCTCCAGTAGTCAAACACTCGACATTACGCATTCTCCTATCAGTTGTTGTTTCACGGGACTGGCCTCTTTACCAACTTGATGTGAAGATAGTGTTTCTTTATGGAGATCTACAAGATGAGGTTTATATGCAGCAGCCATCAGGGTTTGTTGCTGAGGGGGAGTCTCAGAAGTGTGTAGGCTCCACAAAGCGATCTACGGCCTGAAGCAGAGTCTTAGAGCTTGGTATCGGAAGCTTTTAGAGTTGATAGAGCATCATGGGTTTGCCCAGTCCATTACGGATCACTCGCTTTTTGTTCAGAGGACACAGAGAGGCATTGTTGCTATTCTCGTCTATGTTGATGATATTATTGTCATGGGTGATGATGAGCAGGGGATTTAGGTGGCCAAGGAGTTCCTAGGTCAGCAGTTCGTGACCAAGGACCTTGGCAATCTTCGATACTTCCTTCGATTAGAGTTTGCCAGAAACCAGCATGGTCTTATGATGACCCAGAGGAAGTTTGTTACTGATCTTCTTCTAGAGACAGGCATAACAGGGTGCAAACCTGCTACTACTCCTATAGATCCAAGTATGAGACTATATGATGATGATACTGAGGAGGTAGATCAAAGGAGATACAAAGAGCTGGTTGGGAAGCTTTTATATGCTACCATCAACAGGCCAGATATATCCTTTGTTGTGAGCAAGGTGATCCAGTTCATGGAGCAACCTCGGAAGGTTCATATGGATGTTGTCTATATGATTTTGATATATTTGAAATCTTCACCAGGTAGTGGTCTTATATTCAGCAGAGGCACTTCTCTTGATGCAACAGCGTGTGCAGACATAGATTATGCAGGATGCCCTAAGGACAGGAAGTCTACTTCTGGTTATGCTTTTTTGTTGGCGGCTCACTCGTGTCATGGAAAAGTAAGAAGCGGACAGTAGTTGCTAGATCTAGTGCAGAGTCCGAATAAAGGGCCATGGCTCAGGGAAGCACAGAGATGATATGGGTGAGGTCGGTTTTGACAGATCTTGCAGTTGATGTACCTCTTCCTATGCAGCTTCTATGTGACAATCAGGCAGCATTTTTTATTGCAAATAATCCTACATTCCATGAACGTACGAAGCATATAAAGGTGGATTGCCACTATACCAGAGACATGATCCAAAAGGGTCTCATATCTACCTCTCATGTTTCTACTGGAGATTAGACTGTTGATATATTCACCAAAGTTCTTACTAAAGACCCTTTCCAAAGATGTTCCAAGCTGAGCATGATAGACATATATGCTCCAGTTTGAGGGGGAGTGTTGAGATTACTGTACATCGTTGGTGTTATTTCTTACTTTATTTTCTTCATGTACCTCTCATGCCCAGGGCCTTTCTGCTATATAAGAGAGCCTTGGGTCTCATGAATTATCAAGCTATTCATTTTTCCCAACAATTAGCAATCACTCGCATCCAGTTTCACCAACTACAAACCATGCATAACTTCAATGAACTTAAAAGATCACTGGTCCTCCCCTTCAACCAACCATGCAACAAACGAAAAGTGATTGCTAGCTACCCCCATTCTCCCATAGCATCAGTTTGAGTGTCGCAACGTTTGGGTCCATATACACTCGAGAAAGCCATGCAATCACCACTAGATTTTTTTTGAAGTCAAAAAGGGGAAACCACGCATAGGTGTCCGTCCCAATAATAGTAACAAGGAAAAAATTCAGTACAAAAGCCAAGACTCGAGGAGAGTCTTTGCACGAATAATGACATTCTCAACATAAAAATGTTATGAGGATAATATTAACACAATGTTATGTTAACCAACACACCCGAACAACGGTAAAATGTTTGAAAAGCTCTGAATTTGGGCAAAAGCGCGGATTGAAAAGCAACTCCCACAAAGTGGATTGGCAAGTACAGTCCAACCACTCAAGCCCCATTTGCAGTCAAATTTCTTTAAACTTCTCGCACTCCCATAAAAAATGATCATACGATTCCACCTCTAAATCGCAAAGCACATTGGAGCTATCACCAGCATGAAAATTAGAGCACGCCCATCTCTAGTGGGGATTCCGCCATGTCTCATCTATCCTCATCCTTCAGCATGACCAAAATCATGTGCACACCAATCAGTTCAAACTCTAGCTCACAACCAGTCATCATGCCAAGCAATAAGAAACCCCCCTCCCCCCCTAGGCACCCACAACATCCATGTCTCTAAAATGTGAGAAACAAGGAGCCCCAAACAAGTTCGAAGAATGATTAGTCCATATTTGAATCTTAGTTTTCTTCAAAAGTATCGCATTGACATGTCATTCATATAGAAGCTTCTTGATGTTTCCTCTCTTCTCTAGGTCAACCAGACCCCACACATTCCAACTGATAACCTTCATGGAGGCAGGCATTGTTGGCAACCCTATGGTGACATGCACCACACCCATGTCCTTAGCAATATGTCTTTTGTATGGATCGTGCTCCACATATGGCGATACAAATTGAAGCCTAAGGAGCCTTGTAAGGGAATCCATTGTCGGACCAATTCGCGTTTTCTTTGCATGGCGGTTATCATCCTATTTTTCCAATGTACATACATAGGGGCGTCGATCAGGTCCCACCAACTTCGACCACGATAGATGATTGGACAAGCAGTGACCCAATCTGAGTGCTGGAAGACCCTTTACCCTCCATTTGGTATTCGACAAATGTACCGAAACACTCCATCGAAGAGTTTCCCCAATGAAAATCCAATTTCAAGGGCACATTAGAGGAGGAACCCCGCAACAAAAGTGGAACTTCAGTTCCAATGGCTAGATTCTTAGGTTGGAAATATCCACCCACAAACTACTCGGTGGAACATATGGTTGTGGCAGGTCAAACTTCAAAGTGGTCGACACTTTCTCAGCACTATGGTTCTTTAGAGACTCGTGAAAATCCAATTAGAACAAGGACATAGATACCATCATCTCTACAATGACCTCTCAATCTTGGAAGGTATATGCTCCTCCCTCATCACTATATATGATGTAGCCATTATCATACATGAATTTTGAGAAGTAACTGTGTGATAGCTGATCTCATGTTTGGGACTAAAAGGGTGTGTTGCCTAAAGGCACTACCACCATTATATTTTTTTTGAGGCTCAAAAAAAGGGGGAGACACTCAACGGTGTTCGCCCCAATATATTACAAAAGTAAGAAAAGAATGTTACAGAAAAGGAGAAGTAAAAAATACAGTACTACACACTTAAAAGAGAATCGAATAAGCAACAGAATATCATCACCCCCAAGAAAACCACCTGCGGGCTACACCGCACACCAGTCATCCAGAAGACGCGAACAATGGATAAGAACGTTATCCCGGTAGAAGCGTTGGCCGGAGAAGAGGGCCTCATTCCTACCCAGCCATATGCACCACAACCTTGCAATCGGGGCCAAAATGTCCCTCATTTCCCTGTTCCTGTTGCAGAACAAAATCTCGCAGAAGGCAATCAGATCATCCGATCTCACCCACTCCAGATCATCCCAGATCCCCCGGACAAAGTGGCAGCCGAAGAACAAATGATCAATAGTTTCCACCTCCGCATCACAAAGGACACAATTAGAACCGACGTTAACAAAGAATCTGGCGCATCGATCACGCGTTACAAGCCTCCCTCTGCGAAGAAGCCAAAGGAAGACGCCAATGTGCTCGGGAAGCCTCAAACCCCAAAGGAACCAACAATCGCGCAAGAGGAGATCAGCCCCGACCGGAGGATGGGGAGCCAACGCCCGATACGCCTTACGCGTGGAAAAGTGTCGTCCTTCCACGTCCAGTGATCCCGCCCATCATTAGGCCGGTCATAGTCACAGAGGACGTTCAAAAGAGAAACGAAATCATCAAGCCGTTGATCCGAGAAATTTGCGAGAAAGCGCGGACACCAGCAGCCATCCAACCAACAAGAAGCAACCGTAGCCTCTTTGTCATCCGCCAAAGCAAACAAACGGGGAAAGCGCTCCTTCAAAGAACCCCTTCCCGACCAATCGTCAAGCCAAAATTTGAAAGAGTCCCCTTCCCCAGTACCAGCCTAAAGAGGGAAACATTCCTATCAAAAACATCCAACATATTACGCCAGAACGGAGAATGGGGCCCGATGTCACCCCCCCCCCCGCACCATCCCCATCCTCGCATCACCCAGGAACTCCCTGAGAACCTTAATGAAGAAGTTATCCCCCTGACCCCAAATTCTACTCACCCATTTGAGTAAAAGAGCATCGTTAACAATCCCCAGTCTCCGCACACCCAGGCCACCATCCTGCTTGGCCCTAGTAACCTCATCCCAGGTCACAAGATGTACCCCCCTACCCCCTTCTTTCCCCACATGAAGCGGCGCATACAACGTTCAAGTCGCAGACGAATCCCCTTAGGCATGCGACGAATCGAGAGGAAGAAAATCGGAATAGAGGAAAGCACCGCCTTGAGAAGAACAAGATGACACCCTCTAGATAGCAACGTCGCGCGCCAGCCAGCAAGGCAAGCCTCCATCTTCTCAACAATCAAACGCCAATCCCGAAGCCTGACCCGGCCCACCACCAGCGGCAAACCAAGGTAATCAATAGGGGACCCACTTG
The DNA here is from genome assembly GCA_037367405.1 of Ottelia alismoides. Taxonomy (NCBI): domain Eukaryota; kingdom Viridiplantae; phylum Streptophyta; class Magnoliopsida; order Alismatales; family Hydrocharitaceae; genus Ottelia; species Ottelia alismoides. The sequence continues at coordinate 138,300 of JAZKJV010000605.1, forward strand.
GAGGAGACCCCAACAGCTGCCCACACTCCACCGCTTCTGCCTGCGACATCCCAAAGGGGATCACCTTGGATTTAGCGCCATTAATCAAGAGCCCCGATAATTCGCTGAACAGGTCAAGAGTGATCGCCATACCGGAGACCTCAGAAGTGCCACCCTCGATGAAGCAAATAGTATCATCCGCGAATTGAATTAAGGGCACGCGCAAGGCGCCCTTAGTAAAGCCATTAGACAGCTCCGCCTCGATCACACGATCCACCATACGTGCCAGCACATCCGAAGCCAACACAAAGAGGAGGGGAGCGAGGGGACACCCCTGCCGCACCCCCCTTCTCGGCTGGAAGAAGCCCCCAACCACCCGACCATTAACCAAGACAGAGAGACTCACGCACCGACGCATCCATGAAATCAAGACCTCAGGGAATCCCCTCCTCCTCAATACAGACCACAAGAATCGCCACTCCAAGCAATCATACGCCTTCGCAAAGTCGATCTTCCAAAGTACCCCCTTCTTGTCATAGCTCTTCCAATCAGCGACCAACTCAGAAGCCACCGCGATGCAATCCGAAATCTGCTTGCCCCTAATGAAGGCAGTCTGGGCCGGAGAAACAAGTGAGTCCAGTACACGAGCAAGCCGTCTGGCTAAGACCTTAGCAATGATAAGATAAATCCCATTCGAGATCGAGATAGGACGGTAGTCCTCGATACGATTCGTCGCCGAGGATTTAGGGATCAAGACAATGATGGCCCTATTAATCCTATCAAAACCAGCATTCCCAACACAAAATTCGCTTACCACCTCCATAACATCATTGGCCACCACCTCCCAAAAATCACGATAAAAAGCCACCGAAAACCCGTCAGGGCCCGAGGATTCATCAGCATTCAAGTCCCAAACGGCCAAAGTTGCAAAAGTCGATAGTCGGTACTCGGTCGGTCGGGTCATTGACTAAGGATTAATCGGCAGTCGGGTGATTAATCGGATTTAGTCGGGATTTAATCGGTTTTGATTTTTTAAATATATAAATCATTTTTATACATATATTATTATATATGTACATAGATTTGTATATATTTTTACTATCATAATGAATTAAAAGAAGTAATTGAATTTAAATAAAACATTAAGCATATTAGAATAAGTTTGCTTTTAAAAAAGTAAAAAATATGGTATCCCCAAGCAAAAATTGATTGATTAGTGGACCTAGTCGGAATTAGTCGGTACTCGGTCGGCCACCCCACTGACTAGACTAGTCGGACCTACTAGTCGTGCTAGTCGGGTGACTTTTACAACATTGCAAACGGCCTCCTTACGAAGGAAATTGGCCTAGTCAAGGCCTCAGAGTCCAAGGACGATAAAGAAGGGGCCCCAAGGCCCAGCCAGCGCCATCTGCGCGGTGAGCGGCTCGCAGAGAACCGCTTGAAATGATCCACAATGGCGAGCCCTATCTCCCTCTCCCCACAAACTTAAGCACCATTAATGTTAAGAGATCGAATTGAGTTATAGCGCTTTCTACCGCTAGCCACACGGCGAAAAAAGGCCATAATGGCATCACCATCTTTGAGCCATTTCATGCGCGATCGCTGACGCCACTCAATATTCCTTATCTTGTCCTCCGCCGCGACCTTATTTTGTGCAGCAAGGCGCTCATGAAGTTCCTCAGGCAACAGGTCCCTATCATTCCCAGCCCGATCAAGGAGCGCAATGACATCCTCCACCGCCGCCCTTGCGGCAACACGCGCCAACCTCGACTCCTTCTTGAACCTCGCAAGTAATTTCCGCAAAGAAGCAAGCTTCTGATCAAGTCTATGAGCTGCAGACCCCGCAAAAGAAGCTTGATTCCAGTACGTCTTCACTACATCTTTGAAATTAGGTTCCTGGAGCCAGCATTTTTCGTATCGGAAAAGGCCCCGTGCCCGATGGCCCTTACCAGACTCCCACATAATATGATTGTGGTCAGAGAAGGAGCGGGGGCGAGAAGACACCGAGCAGAGAGGGAAAGCCTCCATAAGTTTCCCAGAAGCCAAGAACCGATCAATGCTAGATCGAGTCGAATTATTCCTCCAAGTGTAGGATATATCATCAGGCACCAAACCCTCCAGAGCTAGGTCATCCAAAAGCTCAATAAAATCCCGCGACCCCGGGTCCTGGCCCCCCAGGCCCCGAGGGCGATCCGAAGAGTGAACTGTCACATTGAAATCCCCCCCCAAGAGCCAAGGAAGCCCCTCAAAAGCGGTAGCTGCATCACGAAGATCCGTCCAAAGCTCCCTCCGCAAAATGTGGCAAGTAGGGGCATAAATACAGGAGAAGGCAATAGGCACAAGAGAATCAGCCCGGGTCAACACCACCGAAAGCATATGTCTTCCCGGCCGAATCGAGGAGAAGGAGAACGCCGCAGAACGCCAAGCCAGCAAGAAAACCCCCGCCGTCCCAACCGCATCCACCGCCCGAAACTCGTCCAGAGGGCCCGCACCAAAAGAGCGCCAAAGAGTATCGTTCAACCCCCTCAATTTCGTTTCTTGAATAAAAGCAATATCGCAGCCCCACTCGGAGAATCGCGAGCCCAAAGAGTGCCTCTTGTCATCCTCCCCAAGGCCCCTAATGTTCCAGGAGAGAACCTTCATTAAAGACCACCAGAGCCACCCCCAAGGACACTGAGACCAGCCTCCTCCGCCACGGATTCTCGCAACGTCGCACAGGAATGCTTCATCAATGAACCGAGCCGAGAGCGGTTATGCCTCCGATAACGTTTCCCCGACCGCTTGTCTGAGAGGCCCCCCACATCAGAAGCAGTTGCCCCATCAGAAAAGTTCCCCAAGAGACCACCAGAAGGAGCCATCACCGAAGAAGCCCCCCGGTCCATAGGAGTGGGGGGAGGGGGATCGGGCAAGTGACGAAGCAACAGGGGTCGAACAAAGCACCTCCGAGTCCGAGTGCACACCCACTTCCTCCAAATGAATCCGGGGGACCAAATCCGAAGGAGAGTCGAGCAGCGTAATCGGGTCATTGGGCCACCACTTCGTCGGCCAAGTACCGAAGTTTAGAGATCCGTTAAAGCCCATCGCTCCGCGGGCAGACACAGGACCCAAGAACCGCAACTGCAAAGCACTAGCCGACAAAACCGGTCGAGGTTGAGGAAGCGAATTGTCCTCGGCCGGCCCCAAATCAAAGAAACCGGTCCTTTCTGACGCAAGACACAGCACCCGATGTTGCACCTCAAAGGGACAAGAAGAGTAGAACACAGGGGGCGACGCTTCGGAATATCCCCCCAAACACGCCACCTGGCATTCAGAAGACGAGGCGACATCCCCAAGCCCCGAGCCAGCCGGACCGACCAAAGTAGCCGGTCGAACAGGATTAGCCACCGGCACCGGCGACAGGGCGACGACAGAGAGCTCCACCTTGAAGCGCCAACGGCCAATTTTCAAAGTCCCGAAGAAAAGCTTGCCAATCGCATCGCGTAGGAAACCCCTGCTGCACTCCAAGAGAACCTGAGTGACCCTCCAGTCCGCGTCCGGCGAGAGACCACCATCCACGATTGCCAGAACTTCCCCCCATTGTCGGAATGTCTTGCAGAGACAGGGGACAGTTCGAGAGAGAAATGGCACACCACGAAGCTCCGCAACACAGACCTCAGTGTCTGAGAATGCACCATCCGCAACACGAAGCAATCTCCAAACAACATCTTCGGTATCACCATTTCGAATAAGCCTTTCCCGTTGCTCCGGGGTAAGGCCACGAACACAGCATCGCAAGGAATCAAGAACTTGGAAATCCCCATTGAAGCGGGGGCCCAGAAAGCCAAGAAGGTGAGATCTAATACCATCTCAAACCACGCAGCTCCGGCGTGCAAGCCCCACAGCCGCGACGTAGCGACCCTCGTCATGCATCCCCATTCCATGCACCGCCTTCCCATGCACCGTCATCCCATGCACACCCTTTCCATGCAAGCCAACAACCCAAGGCGGTTCTTCCCCCGCTACGTTCTCAACCGTCGTGCCACCCTCACCATCCACCTCGACGCCCGCACCACGAAGATCACCGCCAGATGAAATGACGCGAGGCGCTTCCACCACCTGAGCATAGGAACGGACCTCCCTTCCAACGGCAGGAGCAAAGCAAGCCGCCTCCGACGTCGAAATGCTCCCATGCATCCCCGACCGGGCCTTCACCCCAGACAGAGAAGAGCCACGATCACCAAGAGCGCGCCAGCATGAAGCTTGCCGATGACCCGACTGTCCACAAGCAAAGCAACAAGGGAGGAGCCGACAGAACGAAGCAACATGACCATGCTCACCGCACCTAAAACATCTCTTCTCCGGCTTCTTGTGAGAGACCTGCACCCACTCTTCCTCCACCTCCCGCCGCCTCTCGCCGCCCTTTCCATGCAGCGGATTCTCAGCATCGAGCCCGGGGACCACCCCCTTCCCCTTCGCAGCAACCCCACCCGAGAGAGCACCACCAGCAGCCCCCGACCTTTCAGACATCGCACCGCCTTTCGCCATCGCTCTCCACCGACGCTCCATCCAGCCTCCCCACTCCTGGAGCAGCATCAACTACCACCATTATATTTCAAGCCTTAATGACAAAATGCCCTCCTGATTGAGGTCAAATCCCAATGGAAATCCACCCTTTGCAACTATGTTCTTCCTTCTTAATTCTTGATATATTTTTGGCTAGGTTTCTAATGGAGGTCCATCCCATCGTTTCTCAAAAAAATTTTGTTCCTTCCTCTTACACCCAACTCCCTCCACCTTCTTCTATTCCATCATGCCTATGGCGATCTCCGTCTCACAACAAACAAGAACATGACCAACAAGTTCATGGCTAGCACGCCACATGCTCCTCCCTAGTGTAGCTACAACACCCCATGCTCTCGCAATTGAGCCCTTCACCAAGAGCTTAAGGGGACACTACCACGAGCGACAAAAAGCTCCTCTGCATGTCTTAGATATGTCACCTCCTACAATAGCTCCACCATTCACCATTGCATTAGTAGTCTCCTATACTTCAATAGTTAGTGTACTTTTCCCTTGATATTCTTTGAAGATTGGGGATCAAACATCCCCCTACCAAAGGTCAACATACATTGGCTTCTCCTAGAGACTTCTTCCCTTGGTACCTCCCTCAATTGCTCCAAGCTCTATCCTAGGTCGAACTTGCCTTTAGGAACTTAACCAACTACATGTTAGGTCAAAGTGCAATGAACATTGGGTCGGTCCATCAAGGATTTCGATCACGCAAATGATAAGCCTTACGGAGATTACAGTCCTTTGAAGTTGGTAGGATCTCCAGCACAACTACAATAAGTGAGTACAATGCCCATGACCTTGTCTTGGGGGAAAGCTCTATCACAATCACTTTTATTAGGGGAAGCTCAACATACCCTATTTGTGGGGGACGGTTGCAGTTAAGAGGGCAATCGATGACAAAACTTCCTGAAGGGAGAGCATCTAGTGGAGGAGGGTTCCAACCACCTTGCAAAGGATGAGGGTTTAGTCAAGCTCGTAGAGATGGAGAATTTCCACTAGTGCTTGTTTGCAGAACTTTGCAATTAGCGAGCATGTTAGGATGATAGGATGAGAAGTTTGAGAGGTTGTTCTTAAGGTTGGAAAGATAGTGATAGTAATCTGACTCTTTAACCCCCAAAACTTTCTAAAACAAATTTAATAAATCAAGTGTTACATTGTTACTCCTTAAAGTACATGTATGGCATGGAAATTGGATCTACATTTTAGGTACTTTTATGTAGTTTACTCCTTTTATTTTATGGTGGAATAGTAACCAAAACCTCTTACATCACCTGCTCCCGAACATATCTAATTATTGACCAATAAAATCAAGTTCAAAAGTGTAAAGCGAAGCAAAAGTATAATATTAGGCGGTGCGATGTCACTGTTCAGCCACCAACAACCACAGTCTAATATTACGAGGTTCACTGTTCACTGGACTACGTCCTCAGCAGTAGTGGTGGATCATTCTCTAATATGGTGATAGAAAGGCAGTACATAGGATGAGTATTATCCTTAACCTTAGGGGTTTATAAAGTACTTTCATACAGACATCCCCTTAAATGGGCAGATCCACTAATTTGGTGTGTGGTCCCTGGGCCATCATAGGGGAGGAGAGGCATATCAACAAAAAACTTTTTTTTGAGAAGTATATCAACAAAAAACTTATGTGAACTGACTGCAGGGAGAGGGGAATAGTTTGTTAAGCACATATGGAATATCCTATAACTGATGTTTCCCGTTTACACTTCTTCTAATTGGTGTTTCTTCAATGAATTACAGTTATTTCAAGAATCATACCTCCTTGGTCATCTTAAATAAGAAATTATTTTCTAATAGCCAAATAGTATAGGGATATTTACACCCATAACCCTGAGTAGTTACGTAATTACCCCGGAAACCCTCGATAATTAATAATTACATGAGTAACCTCGAATAATCCTTAACTCTTACATGACATAACCATGTGTTATGTTCAGTTTGGTATGGCCGTTATATTTGAGGGCTTCCGTGAGAAAAAGACCAAATTACCCCTAATGCTCATTTTTATTTACAGATCATACCATCTTAGTAACCAACATCCTGCCGACCCCCCCTACGCCTCCGACCCGAGCTCCCTCGACCCCATCCCACCCTTCAGCCCGGAGCTCCCCCGACCTCCTCCCACCCTCCAGCCCGGAGCTCCCCCCCCAGCGTTTGAGTTCTTTACCAAGTCTCTGTTCAATACGGATCCGAGGAACACGGGTGGCACAGATGCGCCGGGGATTATCATGAAGTGGGTACTCCTGCAGTTGGGTCCTCTCATCTCCCTTGGCCTCCCGCCGGTGATCGATGACATGCTCCTCAAGACGGCGCCCCTGCCGACATTTCTGGTCAGATCCGACTACCAGAGGCTCTACGACTTCTTCTACACGGTTGCAGCTCCCGCGCTGGACGAAGCCGAGAAGATGGGTATTTCTCGTGAGGAGGCGTGTCACAATATCATTTTCGCCATCTGCTTCAACGCGTGGGGGGGTTTGAAGATCTTCTTCCCCACCATCTTCAAATGGGTCGGCGGCGGCGGCGCGAAGCTCCACTCCCAGCTTCGTAACGAGGTCCGGTCCGTCGTGACGAGGCACGGCGGCGAGGTGACGATGAGAGTGATCGAGGAGATGCCCCTGGTTAAGTCGGTGGTGTACGAGGCCTTCAGGATCGAGCCACCAGTGCCGATGCAGTACGGGAAGGCGGAGGAGGATCTGGTGGTGGAGAGCCACGACGTGGCATACAAGGTGAAGAAGGGGGAGATGCTCTTCGGGTACCAGTCGTTCGCGACCAAGGACCCGAGGGTGTTCGAGAGGGCAGAGGAGTTCGTGGCGGAGAGGTTCAAGGGGGATGAAGGCGAGAAACTGCTGAAGTACGTAGTTTGGTCCAACGGGCTGGAGACGGAGAAGCCAACGGCGGACAACGAGCAGTGCGTGGGGAAGGACTTCGTGGTGCTCACGACGAGGTTGCTGGTGGTGGAGCTCTTCCTGCGGTACGACTCCTACGATGTGGACGTTCGCTCTCGAGACGGCGGTGACGCTCACGTCGCTGAAGAGGGCCACCGACAGTTGAAATCAAAGAGAAACCTCGCCGGTGAGGTTGATGGCATCATCCACTCTAGTCTGACTCGTTGATTGGGTGTCTGATTGAGAGAACGCAACTGGAAGGATCCCAGAGCATAGTTGTTTTTTCTGCACATATCGGGATGTTGGCACCGAAGTAGTTCAACGTGTTTCCATCGAGGAGGAGGGCACCAGTCTGGTTTCAGAAACACATTCTCAGTGCCTGATGTTGTATGTTTGTGCATAAACCAAAATCGCAGGTTGGTTTTTGAGTATTGAGGACTATGTACTTAAATATTCAGGTCCTGGAAGAGGAAGAAGGAGAGGGGGAGGTGGTCGGCAGGGGTGGGTGGGAGGAGGAAGAAGGGAGAGCGGGGCGCTGGAGGATGAAGAAGGTAGGGGATGGGTTTTTTTGTTTTTTTTTTTGATTAACTTCAACCGTTAGATGTAGGATTGGTTAGATTAACTCACTACTTGGGTTGAGTTAATGATCAAAACCAACGGAGGGTTATGGGTGTAAAACGGAGTATTTATTTAAGGTCTTGAATGTAATTCGTGGTTATCGATGGTTCCTGGGGTAATTACGGAACTACTCAGGTTTATGGGTGTAAATATCCCTATAGTATATTATTTCCTAACAGTCTGAGAGCATGCCCTCTTAAAGTATCTAGGAGTTGCTGTCTTCCTGACTGATAAAAGGATGCAAAATGGGCCTTCAGGCTTTGCAAATATTTTCCTTGAGTTTTGAAAACTCCAATGCTTTCACTATAATCAATCTAGAGGATTAAATTGAAATTGAAAAAGCCAACCAAGGAAATCACAAATTCTTGATTGAAATTAAGTTCAGGTGAACAGCTCATTAACATGTATCGCTGAAGAAAATCTAATAAAAAATTCTTTAAAATTCACCTCAAAGACATAGACAATGCTATCTGTAGAAAAATAACCTGAGATGGTCGGCTTGTTTCAGAAGCAAGACGAGTGATAGATATTGAACTAGTATTTGAAGCTAGAATAGCAGAAGGCTTGAGAATCTTGTCTAAATCCGAAAATATTTTCTTCTTTGCAGCTTCAGACTCAACTATGGCTTCGATAACTATGTCTGCAGATCGAAGATCTTCCAACTTCATAGTATACCTTAGACGATTAATAGCATCATCACCGTCTATCTGCAGAGATCAATGACATTGAAAAATGAACTAACAAAAAGCAATTTTAATATAAATGAAATACAAAATCCGATTATTTATTTTATATACTTCCTATTGGACAGTGTTAACTACATAACGGCACAAACTTTCGTACATATAGACAACCTCCATGCATGCATGTCATCTTTCTCACATATTCATTGAATAGAATAGAACATCTTTTGTTCTATTAATATAATAATCATGATGTTGATAAAAACTAGAAAAGAAACGGCAAAATGTCATTTACTTCTTCAAATCACAAGATTTCCACTCAGATAGATGCAATATCCAGTAGTAGATCTCCTCGTATCAGTGCACCCAATTCAATCAGAGGGGGTATAGCCTTTAATCTCAATCTTAGAACTTTTGGTAAAGATAGACCTTTTTTCATAGTTCTTTTTTATGTAGCAGAAGGATACGTTGCACTACCATCATGTGCATATGAGGGGGTGCACGCATGAATTGATTCACTACGCTCACAACATAGATGATGTCGGGTTTGGAAAGAGGTAGATAAATTAACTTTTTGAGCAAAGGTAGATAAATTAACTTTATCAAAATTCTTTTGTGTTGGAAGAAAATTTTCAGTTGTTTATTCCACAAACCCTAGGCTCTCTTATATAGGAGAGGTGCCTATGGGTAAATTACATAAAGAGTTCACAAGTAGAAAGAAAATAAGAAACAATACAAAATAATAGAACAGTGGCATAGCATAACATATATCTCTACACTCCCTTCAAGATGTAGCATAGATGTCGATCATGCTCAGCTTGGACGAGCACTTCTGGAATGGTCCTCTAAGTAGGGCCTTGGTGAAAATATCTACGGTCTGGTCCTCTGAGCTGACGTGAGATGTGGAGAGAAAATTATTCTGAATCATATCACGTATAAAGTGACAATCAACCTCAATGTGCTTGGTTCGTTCATGAAATGCTGGATTATTTCAATAAATATAGCAGCTTGATTGTCACATTCCAGTGCCATAGGAAATGGCACATCTATATATAGATCAGTGAGAATAGCCTTAACCCACATCATTTCTAAACTAACCTGGGCCATCGCCCTATATTCAGACTCTGCACTAGATCTTGCTACAACAGTCTGCTTCTTGCTTCTCCATGAGACGAGAGAATCCCCAACATAAAAAGCAAATCCAGTGGTGGACTTCCTATCTTTAGGACATCCTGCATAATATGCATCTACGCATGCTGAAATAGTGATTTCTTTTCCTTTCTTAAATAATAGTCCTGTACCTGGAGATGAATTAAGATACCTGAGTATCACATGCATAGCATCCATATGTACCTAATGTGGTTGCTCCATGAACTGACTCACCCAACTAACCGCAAAGGATATATCGGGTCTAGTAATGGTAACATACAGAAGTTTTCCAACCAGTTCTTTGTATCTCCTCCTATCCACCTCGTCAGTATCATCATAATATAGTTTCATGCTTGGATCCATAGGTGTAGTGGCAGGCCGATATCCAAGCATTCATGTTTTATTCAGCAAGTCAGTGACATATTTCCTTTGAGTCATCACGAGTCCTTGTTGGTTCCTAGCAAATTACAATCCCAGAAAATATCTTAGGACTCCCAGGTCCATGGTGACAAACTCACGACCTAGCATTTCTTTTGCCCTCTTGATTCCTTGTATATCATCTCCTGTAATGAGAATATCATCAACATATACCATAATTGCAACCATACCTGAAGATGTTTTCTATATAAAGAGGGAATGATCTGCATTGGAACATTTATACCCCTGTTTTTCAAACAGGTCTGAAAGCTTCTGGAACCAAGCTCTAGGACTCTGCTTAAGGCCATAAATCGCCTTATGAAGTCTACACACCTGTGAATACTCCCCCTCAACAGCAAAATCAGGTGGTTGTTGCATGTAGACTTCCTCTTGAAGATCACCATATAAGAATGCATTCTTGATATCTAACTGGAATAGTGGCCAATCTCGAATAACAGCAACAGATAGAAGAATCTATAAGGTGGAATGACAAGCAACAGGTGAGAATGTGTCAAGATAATCCACCCTATATGTCTGTGTAAGTCCTCTTGCAACTAGGCGTGCCTTTTATCTATCAATGCTACCATCTGCATTTTGTTTGACTGTGAACACCCATTTACAGCCAACTGTAGACACGCCCGTAGAAGTAGGAACAAAACTCCAGGTGCCTCTTGACTGAAGAGCCGCCATTTCTTCCTCCATAGCTAATCACCATCTACCGTCCTGCAAAACCTCCTTGTAATTCTGTGGAATGTCCACAGCAGATAAGGCAATAGCAAAGCTCCTGGATTCACCATGCAGACGATCAAAAGAAACCACAGATGCGATAGAATATGAGGCACAGCTTCGCTTGTGTTTCCGAAGCGCAATAGGTAGATCTAAATCAATAGCCTCCTCATCTGTCTCCTGTAACGAAGCATGCTCAGGTAAACCATTAGATCCATCATTAGAAATAATATTCTCAGAACATACCTCATGCGAGCTAGATGATGAGCGATGACCATGAGCAGATGCAGGCCGACGAGTATAGTGAAGAGGTAAAGGTGGAACAGGAACTGTAGTGGGAAGGGAGGCCTGTGTAGGTAGAGGTGGTGGTGGTGGAGGTGGTGTTGGTGCCGAAGATGGTTGTGGTGATGGTGGAGGAGGTGGCATGTATGGAGTCATCAGTTTCAGACGACTTCAACCTATCACCTGAAGGAGAGAAGTATATAACAAACTTAAAAAATGTAACATCAGCACTAACATAATATTTCCTGCGCAGCGGATAATAACACATGTGCCCTTTTTGTGTCTGGAGCAAGGTTGCAGAAAGCGGTAGTCGGTACTCGGTCGGCGGGGTCACCTACTAAGGATTAGTCGGCAGTCGGGCGACTAGTCGGATTTAGTCGGTCATTGGTCAATTTTGAATTTTTTTATTATTTTAAATATATAAATCATTTTTTATACATATATTCTTATATATATACATATATTTGTACATTTATATACCATCTTAATGAAACAAAAGAAGTAATTGACTTTAAATATAAAATTAAGCATGATAGAATATGTTTGCTTTTAAAAAAAGTGAAAAACTAAAAAAATAAAAAGGTTGTTGTAAAAGTCGGCCGATTAGTCGGCCGACTAGTCGGTCGACTAGTCGGGTGGACCGACTAAAGGCTGACTAGGCCTAGTCGAGTCAGCTCCCCCCCCTCCCCCGACTCGACTAGTCGGGCCAACTAATCGGCCTAGTCGGCCGACTTTTGCAAGCTTGCATCCTCTGTCTTCAACCGCTTCTTCCTGCAGACGATTCGCGAAAGATAGCTGACAGTCAGAACTATAATGCTCGGTCCCCGACCAAAGGTAGCTGACTTGCCAGGACAAAATCAAAAAGAAGTCATCCCGAGGCGGGAGTCACCACACCAGAGCATTCATTAATAAAGGAGAGGGTACATCAGTTTGATATCCAAAAATTGTACAAAGCATTACAGTGTACAAGAACATTTTCAAAGTAAAACCGTTGCCCCTTGAAAGTGGTATCATTCCTGCCAAGCCAAATAGCCCAGAGCGCGGCAAAGGGCTTGGAGACATCATCGGATGACCCAAATCCGACCGCCCGAATCGATCTCCAAAATTGTTCTGCATCGGATGCCCGAACCCACAGAAGTCCCAAAGAAACCCACACATTTGCCAAAGACCTGCATCCAAAGAAAATGTGGTCCGCATCCTCCATTTCGTCCTCGCATCTGTCACACTTCAAATTCGTCCCACCCAGTAGTCTGCCTCTTCTCACTTTGTCACAAATACGGTCTCTCCTCAGACACCAAGAAAGACCTTAACACGAGTAGGAATCTTAGCCGCCCAAATCACCTTCAAGTCAGCACATAAATCTTCGTCGCGCTCCACCATACCACCACTCAACTTCCGATATGCAATCTTTAGATTCTTTACCGAGAACTTACCATCAGCCCACTCAAAATGGTCCGGGTCGCCCGACATCTCCCCGGCATGGGGAATCTCCGACAGCATCCGCAAATAATCCTCCAACCTCTGATCCGAGAGAGCTGCAAGGAACCTCGGCACCCATGACCCAAAGTCGACGACCTCTGCCACCCGCACCCCCCTGTCCACGGCTAACACCATCAACCTCGGAAAGCGGTAGGCCAAAGCTCCCTCCCCCGTCCAGTCATCCTGCCAAAAGCGAAAGCGGAGACCATTCCCCAATTTCGGCCGAAGAAGAGGCTGGAGCCCCAGAGTCACGGCACGGATCCCACTCCACAAGGAAGACTCATGACGCTTCCTCATTGCCACCAACTCTCCTGTGACACCATAAATCTCTCTCAACAACTGCAAAACCGGCGAATCGGATGGACCCCAAATGCGCACCACCTATTTGGCTAACAAGGCTTTGTTCATTGATTCCACGTCCCTGACACCTAGGCCCCCCTCCGCAACAGGTACAGCAAGATCCTTCCAAGCCATCAAGTGCAACCCCCTCGTTGTCTGCCTTCCATCTGAGCAAAAAAAAGATCTCATCAAAGTCCCCACCTTCCTTCTAACACCAACAGGCATTAATCTCGTCGAGAAGAAAAAAGTCGGAATGGCTGAAAGAACATGCTTCAGTAGTGTAAGCTTCCCACCCTTAGACAGAGTGGTAGCCTTCCACCCTTCCAACCGCTCCTCAATTCTCCGAAGAATACAGTCCCAATCGATTTTCCTCAACCTGCCATCAACCAGAGGCAACCCTAGATAGGTTATCGGTAATCTCCCCGAGGGCATCCTGTCCACGCCGCAGGCCTGTTACTCTCCTCGCCATCCATTCCCATTGGAACCAGGACCGACTTCTGCCTGTTAATCTGCAACCCAGAGAGGCAGCCAAACATATCCACCAAAATAGTTGCATTGTGGTTCTGTTCCCCCGTCCCTCCCAGGAAGATCAGCGTGTCGTTCGCATACTGCAACACCGAGACTAAGATGTCCCCCATTCTGATACAGAACCACAATGCTAGGGAAACATGGGAAGGAAGAGAATGCATAGTGCACGCACGCCTCTTCTTCCGTAGAGAAATAGGCACATCCAAGTCCGTAGTATCCTCGGAAGGTGTATCATTTAAGGAATCCTGCATCTCAAACTGCATACGCAAATCATCAGTGCCATTAGTAGAACTCAAATGCTCAGAACATACCGTAGGCATGCTTGATGATGGAGGAGGCACATGAGCATGGGTTCGATGATGGTAAACCTACGGAAAGAAAGTAGACATGGCAGGAGGTGGAGGAAGTTGTGAGGTTGACGGTGGAGGAGAGGGTGGTGGTGGTGGTGGTGTAGTGGCGCCTGGAATAGGAGACACCGAAGGTAGAGGCATATAGACCTCTTCTCCATTCTCTGAAGGCATGAGCTTGTCACCTGTAGGAGAGAAATACATAATGGACTCAAAGAAGGTGGCATCTACACTAACATAGTACCTTCGTCGAACAGGGTCAAGGCAATGATATCCCTTTTGGGTCTTGGAATACCCAACAAACACACACTTGACATCTCTAGGAGAGAGCTTGTCAAAACTTGGAGACATTTGATGAACAAAAGCAACCGACCTGAAAACACGAGGCGCGAGAGAGAAAAGGTTCGTCTCGATAAATGCAATCGAGAACGGGATCTTCTCCCCAGAACCGATGAGGGCATACGATTCGCCAGGTAACACGCAGTTAGAACCGCGTCCCCCAGTACAAATGAGGAATATGGCTCTGGATCGAAAGAGTCTTGGTAACATCCAAAAGATGGCAATGTTTTCGTTCAGCCACCCCGTTCTGTTGAGAAATGCACGCACAAGATGTTTGATGTACAATAGTATAGGATCTAAGAAATTGAGAAAGTTGAGAACTGCAAAATTCAAGTGCATTATCTGAATGTATAAACTTAAGTGCATTATCTGAACGTATAAACTTAACATTTGCATAAAAAACATTTCTTATTTCATTAATAAAGGACTGAATAACATGACCAGCATCAGACTTGTTCTTAAGAAGAAATACTCACGACAATCTAGAGAATTCATCGACTGCAACAAGATAAAACCTATGCTCCTGATGATCGGGAACAGGACTAGGATCTCAAATATCAAAATGAATCAACTCAAAAAGACCATGACTACTTCGACCCTGACGATTCTGGAATGTGGACCCATTATGCTTCCCAAGCTGGTAGGCCTCACACTGAAAAGTAGAGCGAGGAGAAATCTATGGAAGAACGTGACACAACTTTGTAGAGGAAGATGACCAAATCGAAGATGCCACACAAAGCAAGAAACAGATCCAGTGTGAAGAGAAGAGGCACCAGCATAAGGAGATTGTACTAGTCTGTAGAGGCCTCCTTACTCACAGCCAGATCCAATCACCTTGTCTGTAAGAATATCCTAAAACACAAGAGCAGAAGGGTCAAATATGCCCCGACAATGTAAATTCTTGGTGATTTGACCAATGGATAGTAAATTCATAGAAAATTCAGGAGCGTAGAGAACATTCTAAAGCTGCATTGCAGGAGTTAATTACACCTCCCCCTGACCAGTAATGGGAGAGTGTGTCACATCTGCTATCACAATTGATCTACCTGACTGAGTTGGGCTATAAGTACTAAACTGTCCTCTATCACCGCAGAGATGATGGGAAGCTCCTGAATCAAATTTGCCATGTAACAGCTAGTAAAAGCATATGTTATACCTGATGTGGACGCAGAAGCTGAGGCTGCTACCTCTGATGATCCTGAACGAGAGCTAGTTGACTCGGGAGCATGCATAATCTCTCTGAGCCGCGCTACTAGTTCATCAAATCTCTGATTAGATGCAAGTGAAGAACTGCCAACCAGTTGGGCCTGTTCTGCCACACGTGCTGAAGCTGGAAACCCATGCTTAAAATAGCATGTTTCCCTTAGAGTGATCTGTCCTGTGACAGTAAGTACAAGGCTAACGAGGGGCGACTACCCCCTCCCCTACAACGAGTACCTCGACCACGATATTGTGTAGGGTTTCCCCTACCACGAGATATCGCCATGGTTGAAGATGTCTGAGGCATCTGAGTACCACCAGAAGATATAAAGAACATGCCCAACCTGCGATATACCTCCTCCAATGGAGGTATAGTGGCATCAGTAAGAATCTGTGCTCTAGCAGCATCATACTCAGAGTCAGGAGCCATTAGAAAAACTCTGATCATCATTGAATCCCTATATGCCTTGAGTTGCTCTGATGTAGCAGTCAAGGGAATGTAATCATGTAACTTCTCAAACATACCCCTTAGAGAAGTGTAAAGGATATGGAGAGAACGACCATTCTGCTTCGACGTGAAGATGTCATGCTGAAGTTGCAGAATCTTCAACTCGTTCTTCGCCGGAGAGTATGTGCGGCGAGAATGTCCCACATAGCCTTCGTCGTGTGCTGACTCAGTATATCGTTGGTTATCTCCATGGACACAATCCCAGAAAGACACACGTGCATATGCACTGTCTGCCTCCCATGAGGCGTTAACCCCAGGCTTGTCACCAAGCTCCTCCTGTGTGAGGATATGCTTCTTGCCATTACATTGCATTAGGCTCGTGAACTGCATGGCCCATAGTTCATAGTTCGTTCCATCCATCTTCACGATGGGTGCTGGACCTTTGAAGGCACCCAGGGATAGAATATCTGCTTTGTTGTCTGACATGACGACAACAATCTTCAAGACTAGGGTTGCAAACTGGAATAACTATGTCTACACAGACATATAGAAAGACGTTTTGGTGTCTCATACCACAACCTCTTCCATCAACTGACGGCTTCCTTAGGTACATAGGATGGTTTTAGAGGATCAAAAACCACACCTTAGGAACCAAATCGGACTTGGCAAGACCCACGAGAAAGGGGTTGCAACAGCCCTTCCAGAAGCAGGTTATCGGCGGCGACCCCTTGATGATTGACGGCGGCCAGCGGCGGTTGTAGTCATTGCTGCTGCTTCCTGGCGGCGGCCGACGGCAGTTATAGCCATTGCTGCTTCCTGGCGGCGGTGGTTGTCGTTGTTACGCGGTTGTTGACGGCAGTCATGCAAGGACGCGCTAGGGTTTTAGGTGAGGTCTCAACAAAGGCGGAGTACACAAGGGAGACAAGCTCGTCTAGGACATCAATGAGCTTATTAGCCAAGACCTTGGCGATAATGAGGTAGATGGCATTCGACAGAGTGATTAGGTGAAAATCTTAGACTCGCTCCGATATTGCCCTCTTTGGTGGCATAAAATTGAGTGCTTTGTTTTTTTCCTGCCAAAATTCGCATTAGCATATGCAAACTCCTCTATTACTGCCATGATATCGTTCCCCGACACATTCCAGAACTCACGATAAAAGAAAATTGGAAAGCCATCCGGCCCCGAGGTGTCATCGATGTTAAGACTTCAGACCATCATTCATCTCATCGTGCTCAAAAGGCCTCGTGAGTTGGGATCCACAAGGTTCAAAATGCGAGAGGTCCCTATACCTGCCTACCCCCAGGTATGCTCCCCTCTACATGAGATTATCTGAAAGTAACTAGTTGTTATTGTACTTTGTAAATAAAAGAGACTGAGATGCATTCATAGGGACCCAGGGCTCTCTTATATAGGAGAAAGTCCCTGGGTAAATTACAGAGTAGCTATAAAGAAAATAAATAATAATGAAAAGACTCTACTGAGATACAAATATCTCAACACTCCCCCTCAAGCTGGAGTATATATATATCTATCATGCTCAGCTTGGAACAGCATTTCTGGAATGGACCACTGGAATGGACCTATCAAAAGGGACATCGTGCGGCAGATTGCCCAAACCCTAAGGCTAGACCCGCCCATTTATGCACCATCGACGACCCTGAAGACCCTGACCCTGACCAGCAGGAATCACCTGAAGAGGATCCGACCGCTTTATCTGCTAACACCGTGGGAGCTGATGACTATGAGCTTCTGGGAGTGGATGGAGATGTATCCGGACCTTTCCTGGTAATTGAACACGAGGACTTTATAGCTCCTGACAGCGCACCCACAAACATCTTGCTTACACCCGTTGCCAATGATGCTGATAGTTGGCTGCGACGCAGCATATTCCGAACCACCTGCACCTCAGGAGGGTGTCGCTGCTCGCTGATCATTGATGGAGGAAGCGTTGAGAACTTCGTTTCTCAAGAAATGGTCGATAAGTTGGGTCTACCAACTCAACTACTCGAGAAACCTTACAGTGTGGCCTGGTTTCGAGGTGGTACTCAACTTCCGATTCACCGTCAAAGCTTCGTTAGCTTCTCGATTGGGCCTTCATATAAAGACGAGGTGTGGTGCCATGTAGCCCCTATGGATGTTTGTCGTGTACTACTTGGGAGACCTTGGCAGTTCGATCGAGACACTGAGCACAGAGGAAAAATGAACACTTACTCATTTTTCATAAACAAGGTGCGTGTGACCCTTAGACCACAACGCGAAGCCCTTAGCCCTCGCCAGGTGGCTACCCTTCGATCCGCGACTGCACAAACTGGTAAAAGTACTCCACCGACAAAGCCTTCAACTACGGGTCCCGTATTGTTGATGGAAGCCCAGACATTCCAACGTGAAGTTCAGGAGAGCTCCACTATTTATGCATTAATGGGACGTGAAGTGAGCAAACAAGAGACAACTACACCCGAAGTCCTGCCTGAGGTAAAGCCCATCATCCAGGAGTTTGCTGACATTATGCCTGCAGAGTTGCCTGAAGGACTACCTCCGTTGCGAGACATTCAACATCACATTGACCTAGTCCCTGGAGCCAGCCTACCCCACTTACCACATTATCGGATGAGCCTAAGTGAATACGAAGAAATGAACAAGCAGGTCACTGATCTTCTACATCGTGGATATCTTCGAGAGAGTGAGTCCCGTGGCGGTCCCTGCTCTGCTTACCCCAAAAAAAGATGGCACATGGAGGATGTGCGTGGACAGTCGTGCTATCAACAAGATCACGATCAAGTATCGTTTTCCGATTCCACGCCTTGAGGACATGCTCGACATGCTATCGGGTGCCAAATTATTTTCCAAAATGGATCTTTGCAGTGGGTACCATCAGATTCGCCTCCGACCTGGAGACGAGTGGAAGGCTGCTTTTAAGACCAAAGAGGGCCTTTATGAATGGACAGTAATGCCCTTCGGCCTGTCTAATGCTCCCAGCACTTTCATGCGAACCATGAATCATGTTTTACGACCCTTCATCGGTAAGTAGTTGTGTACTTCGATGACATATTGATATACAGCTTGACCAAAGACGACGACTTATCCCGTTTACGACAAGTCCTGGAAACCTTGAGAGCCCAACAATTGTATGTCCATCTTAAGAAATGTTCCTTCATGTCTGACACGGTCCTCTTTTTGGATACATTGTCACTGCCGATGGACTTAAAGTTGACCCCTCCAAGATTCAGGCCATTCAGAGCTGGCCCGTGCCCAAAACCCTCACTGAGATTCGCAGCTTTCTGGGATTGGCTTCTTTCTACTGGCGCTTCATCCGGAACTTTAGCACTTGTGCGGCTCCGTTGGTAGATTGCACGTGCAAAGGCGCACCCACTTGGTCTCTTAAAGCAGAAACCAGCTTTCAAAGGCTAAAACATCAATTGACCCATGCCCCTGTCTTGGCACTTCCTGACTTCACCAAGGTTTCCATAGTCGATTGCGATGCCTCACATGTCGGGATTGGTGCCGTTCTAAGTCAAAAAGGGCGACCTGTAGCATTCTACAGTGAGAAATTGAATGAAGCTCGATCACGATACTCCACTTATTATGTCGAATTCTATGTCGTGGTGCAAGCCCTCAAGCATTGGAGGCATTACCTGATCCAATTGAATTTGTCCTTAACTCTGATCAAGAAGCCTTAAGATACCTGAACTCACAGAAGACCCTTAACAAGTGTCACGCAAAATGGGTTAGTTTCCTCCAAGAATACACATTCCATCTCAAGCACAAGGCTGGCACTCTGAATCGCGTGGCCGACGCGTTAAGCCGACGAGCACATGCCCTGACCACGATGACCGTCAGCACAACAGGATTTGACACGCTCAAGGATCTCTACCCCATTGATCCTGACTTCGGACAAGCTTATGCAGAATGTGTTGATACTGGGCAGGATCCGACAGCCACTTATGTCCTTCATGAGGGATTCATGTTCAAGGCCCACCGACTGTGCATCCTTGCCACCTCCCTTCGAGAGAATTTAATTTCAGAACTGCATAACGGTGATTTAGCTGGACACTTTGGAAGGGACAAGACCTTGACTCTTCTCCAAGAGCGATTTTTTTGGCCACAATTGCGAAAGGATGTCACAAAGTTTGTACAAAAATGCCAAACATGTCAGAGATTCAAAGGCCATAAGCAGAACACTGGGTTGTATACACCTCTGCCGATTCCACTGCGACCCTGGGAAGACATCACTATGGATTTTGTGCTAGGCCTACCCCTAACGGTACGGAAAGTTGACTCTATTTTTGTGGTTGTGGACAGATTTTCTAAAATGGCACACTTCATTGCATGTAAAAAAACCTCAGATGCATCTCATGTCGCCGATTTGTTTTTTCGTGATATTGCTCGATTGCATGGTGTTCCTCGTTCTTTCACTTCGGATCGCGATACCAGGTTTTTGAGTCATTTTTGGCGCACGCTTTGGTCTCGTCTTGGTACTCGTTTGCAATACAGCGCTGCTTATCATTTACAAACAGATGGGCAAAACGAAGTAGTTAACAGATCATTAGGAAATTTATTGTGATGTCTTGCAGGGGACTCTCCGTCCAAATGGGATCTAATTCTTCCCCAAGCCGAATTCGCGTATAACAGTTCCACTAATAGGTCCACTGGAAAATCGCCATTTGAGAGTGTGTATGGCTTTCCACTTACCCAATTTCTACACCTAACAACCACAACCATGCAAAGGAGGAGTAGTGCAGCTGCTGAAGACCTGGTCGAACATCTAACCCATATCCATACCGAGATCCGAGCCAAACTCCAAACCATGACCCAGAAATACCAAGCCCAAGCCAACCTCCACCGTAGAGAGAGCGAGTTCAGAGTTGGAGAATTAGTGATGGTCCACCTAAAAAAAGAGAGGTTTCCTTTGAGAGTCCACCAAAAATTGAGTGTCCGAAAGATTGGTCCATTCCGAATCCTCAAGAAGATTGGGCCCAATGCTTACTTACTTGATCTACCGCCAGACGTCCAGACATCGCCAGTATTTAATGTATCAGATCTCTTCTTATATCACGGAGATGAACAGGCAGATGCCACCATGCTAGTAGCTTCCGCTGATGATACGCGCCAACCATCGACCGCAACTGATACCGATCAGATTGAAGATATCGCCGACATCCGAGATATGACGACTAGACGTGGTCTCTTCAGTCGCTATCTAGTCAAATGGAAGGGACGACCTCTTATAGATTGCACCTGGATTGACGAGGATGAACTTCAACAACTCTGCCCCGATATACTTCAGAACTACCACGATGCCATCTCGACGGAGCGAGATTTTTCTCAGCAGGGGGGAGTTGATGCAGCATAATACTACCTTTTAGTCGACATTTTTTTATTTATTTTTATTTATTTATGTAAAAGGCTCATTATACAAGGCCTTATCATCTTTTCTTTTCTGCTTGCTTTCTTTTTCTATTTTTAGAAAGGTTGTTGCTATTTGGGGGGATTTGGCCTCTATAAAGGCACCCCAATAGCTAGGGTTGGACTTTAGTTTTTTGGAATGAAACCAATTTCCCTCACTTAATCTCTCTCTCTCCTTCTCTCGTTTCCGCCGCCCTCTTTCCCTCATTCCCCCGTGTTTTCCTTCTCCCCCAAGCCCTACTTCGTCACGCCGCCGCCTCCCCCCTTCGAACCCATGGTCTGGAGTACCCGACAAAAATACATTTGACAGCTCTAGGAGAGAGCTTGTCTATACCTAGAGATAGCTGGTGGACAAAGGCAACCGAGCCAAACACTCGAGGGATAAGTGAGAACAATTCCTTTTTAGGAAAAGCCACAGAAAAAGGAATCTTCTCACCCAAGACTAACGATGGCATGCGATTGATAAGACAGCATGCCGTAAGAACAGCATCGCCCCAGAAGGAATGAGGAGCACGACTCTGTATGAGAAGTGTCCTAGTGACATCAAGCAAATGACGATGTTTTCTCTCTGCAACCCCATTCTGTTGGGAAGTATAGACACAGGTTGTTTGGTGGATAATTCCTTGAGTTGAAAAATAAATAGAAAGAGAGTTGGTACAAAATTCCAAGGCATTATCAGTCCTCACAATTTTCACATGAGCCGAAAAGACATTCCGAACTTCATTTATGAAATTTTTGATAACATTTCCAGCTTCAAATTTATTCTTTAATAAAAATACCCAAGACAAACGAGAAAAGTCATCAACAACGACAAGATAAAACTTGTGTCCCTGATGATCAGGAACACGACTTGGACCACAAATGTCTACATGAAACAACTCAAAATTGGCGGTACTACTCTGACTCTGACAACTGGGAAAGGTAGACCGATGATGCTTTCCCACTTAGCAAGCCTCACATTGAAAGGACGTGTGAGGTGAAATCTAGGGAAGAACACGACATAACTTCTAAAGCGAGAGATGACCAAAGCGCAGGTGCCACAATAATGGAGAAATAGGTCCAGCAGGTAGAGAGGAGATTCCGATATATGGAGGCCGAACAAGGCGATAGAGACCCCGCTGCTCATGGCCATGAACAATCACGTTGCCCGTAAGGATGTCCTAAAAAATAAGAGAAGATGGATCAAAAATGGCTCGACAATGTAAATCCTTCGTAATCTGGTTAATCGACAATAAATTCATTGAAAATAAGGCGCATACAACACATTCTTTAGATGCATAGAAGGTGTCAAGCTAATCTCCCCCTGACCAGTAATCGGGGAGTGTGTTCTATATGCAATAACCACAGTGCGTCCAGGAGATACTTGTCTGTAAGCCGAAAGTTGACCCCGGTCTCCACACAAATGATGTGTAGCACCAGAATCCATAATCCACTCCATAGTATCAGATCCACTACTTCTAGTGAGAGCATAAATACTACCTAAGATACTAGAGGAGGCAGAGGCCGCAACATCTGAATGACTATCGGATACTGGTGAAGACATCACAGGACCGGATGGAGGTATAATACCCCTCAAACGAGCTACGAGGTCATCAAAGCGTTGGTCCAAGGAAGACGCAGCAGGAGGCTCAATCTGTTCAGCTACTCGTGCAGAAGCCGGGAATCCATGCTTGGAGTAGCATGTATCCTCAGTATGTCCAGGGCGATGACAGAAAGTACATGGTTGGCGAACACGGCCTCCCCTTCCTCGAGGTCCACGTCCACAGAATGAAGAGGAACCACCGCGACCTCAGGATACTGTCATTGTTGAGGATGTTTGATTTGTAGTAAAGGATGGGACAGTTATACGACTGAGTCTGCGAAAAGCTTCCTCCATAGGAGGAATGGTAGAGTCCGCCAGTATCTGAGATCGTGCCGCCTCGTATTCTGGATCAAGTGCTGCCAGGAAAACGCCAACCATGGTGGCGTTCCTATAGGTCTTCTGCTGCTCTGGAGTAGACGTGAAAGGCATAAAGCTATACAACTTCTCAAACATCCCACGGAGGGATGTATATAAAGAGTGTAATGGACGATCAGTCTGTTTGATGGTGAATATATCATGTTGGAGTTGTAAAATCTTCGTCTCGTTCTTATCTTGTGAATACGTTGCAACAAGAATATCCCACATTGGTTGTGTGCTGATGGAGTATATCATTGGCAATCTCTATTGCCAATGTACCTGAGAGCCATACTTTGGCATATGCATCATCCGCCTCCCATGAGGCATTAACCCCAGTCTTCTCAGTCGGTTCTTCCTCGGTAAGAATGTGTTTCTTACCAGTAGACTTCATCATACTTATGAACTGCATAGCCCACAGTTCATAATTCGACCCATCCATCTTGACTATGGGCGTTGGACCTCTGAAGGCGCCTGTGGAGGGAATATCCACCTTGTTCTCTGACATATCAGCTTGAGAAGACTATGGCTGAATAATTGACGGGATTGTGTCTACACCAACATAAAGAGATTGGATTGCATGTGTAGACTCATGCACCCAACCTCAGCATGTGATAGGACTAGTCGAGGAAGAAGATGTGCACACAAAAGCCCACGTGAAGACGCACGGGCTCGCGGGGCTTAGGCGTGCACTCGTGCACGGGGTGGGGCACACAGCCTCACCGTCGGCATGCTGGAGAGACGCAGGCGGCGTGCGGGTGGCGCTCAGGCGGAGAGCGGGCGACGCGCGAGCAGCACGCGAGCGACGCTCAAACGGAGCGCGGGTGAAGCGCGAGCAACGCTCGGGTGGTGCTCATGCGGTGAGCGAGCAGCACGTGGACAGCACGCGGGCGGAGCACAAGGGAGGCGGCGCCGGCGGTGGAAGCCGAGAGAGAGAGGGGGTGCGGCGGGTGGGGATAGGATTAAGGTTAGGTATTCAAGCTCTGGTCTAGAACCGCCGCTCTGATACCATGTTGGAAGAAAATGATCAGTTGTTTATTCCACAAACCCTAGGCTCTCTTATATAGGAGAGGTGCCTATGGGTAAATTACATAAAGAGTCCACAAGTAGAAAGAAAATAAAAAACAATACAAAATAATAGAACAGTGGCATAGCATAACATATATCTCTACATTTTGTATTGGTTCTTGAAGTCTTCATCAAGTTGCTTCCTATCCTTGATGTCCAACTTGTGGTTTTTCCTTCGTAGGTGTAGGAGCATGTTTGCAGCCTAACTTTCCAGTTTCCTTTAACATATCTAGGTTATTTTCTCTGATAAAGAATCAGACCTTCATTCGATCTTGTCATTCAATGCCTCAAAAATACTAGATCCCTCATATTAGACACTTCAACAAGCTCTCCTTTGGACGTATTATCTCCTCCTCATCCCATGTGATAACCATGCCAACTAAGGAGAGGGGCAGGTTTTAGTATTCCCAAACCCATACCCATTTATAAAATCACTACCCAAACTCACTCATTTATTAAACGATAGTTCTAAGCGGATGTCAATATGCCCATCGGGTATCCATGTCTCCAATGGGTGTCCACACATCCGATATAAAATCAAATTTTAAACTAACCATTCATACAATATGTTCATACAAAAAGACAACAAAAGTAAGTTATACAGAAACTCTGCACACATTTAACATAGAATCGATTATAAATCAATTAAGGTATAAATTATTTGAAGACACCTATTGAATGAAAATATTAAAGATGTACAACACATTGACATTTAATTCGTGGATAACACATATTGTGTAAGGTCTATGTCGGTACATCAAATATATGCAACACATGTGCAGGGAATATCATAGATTTATAATAATTAGATGGTTTGTTCATATTGGATTAAAAATGTGTATGTTAGATATACAAAAAGACAGTTGAATATGATTTCGTGAATGAATTAGGGAAATATATCAAGATTTTTATATAGATGAGTTGAAAATGATTAGCTATTGATTAGATTGGATTAGTTCAAATAACGTGAAACACATACACATACACATGTATATGTACATGTAGATATACATGTATATGTAAATGTACATTGTATATATGTACTTAAAAATATTCAGGTTCGGGTCGGCTTTGGGTTCGGGTACCCATAAGGGAATCCCACCCGAGCCCGTACCTGCATAGGTAGTAAGTTTCAAACCCAAACTCGTCTAAAAATAAAAAGGGTAGGTTCTGGATCTTTAAATGGAGCAGGTTCGGGTCGGGTACCCAACGGATACACCTAGATTGGCATCCCTAACGCCATGAACATAAATAAATTAGTCCTCTTGATAAAAAGGGTATGATCTTTCTTGCCTTGATGTTATCCCAGCCTATTCATTTTTTTTTTTTGAAACCATCCCAGTCTATTCATCACAGCTCTAAATTTTTCAAACCAGACCCTAGGAAATTGTTTCAGTCCATATAATGGTTTCTTCACTTTGCAGTATTTCTCTATCCTTCCATGGCCATGAGGCATATACAGGTAAACTTTTCTTGGAGATCTTCATTCAAGAATCATTCTTTATGTCCATCTGATGAAGTTTACACCCCTTGAGGAAAGCTAAAGAAAGATTCATCCATATTATATCCATGTTTGCCGTCGAGATAAATGTTTCCATAGTAGTCAATACTGTATTTTTGACCAAAACCCTTTGCAATA
This sequence comes from Ottelia alismoides, assembly GCA_037367405.1. Lineage (NCBI taxonomy): Eukaryota > Viridiplantae > Streptophyta > Magnoliopsida > Alismatales > Hydrocharitaceae > Ottelia > Ottelia alismoides. The sequence continues at coordinate 164,338 of JAZKJV010000605.1, forward strand.
AGTCTAGACTTGTATCTCTGAACATGTCCATGTTGCTTGTATTTATAGTATAAACCCACTTTGAACTGACCAGATGTATCCTATTATGAATATCCACAATGTCCTAAGTACAATTTTTCAAAGGGCTCTTATCTCATCTGACATAGCTCGAACCCAACAAGGTCAATACTTGCACCAACAAAATTCTTGGAAATCACAGAAGTAGGAAATGAAAGAATTAAAGCATTTATAGTTTAGGCTAAGTTTTAAATAACCAATATATATGTTAAAAGGATATTTCGTACACTATGTGTATCTTAAGGGAGGCTTTATTTCTCACCGCCCACATCTCAATGCGATTGGATCTCCGCCAATGACAATATGTTCATCGGTACCAACATCTTCAACAATGTAATCATTTTCCAAATCACTTTTCGTGTTAGATTTGAACCATGACTTGTAGCATAAGAATTTAGATCATCCACGGATTGACCAAGATTGGGATTTGTTTCACGTTCACAGTTTTGAACGTGAGCCCCTTGCTGATTTGTCATGTTATACTTTTTATCATGCCAATGAAGATCACAGGGCTTCCATCCTTTTTTCTAGCATCATTATGAGTATAGTCACATGAAGAGACCACGAATCCATCAACCACAACCAGGAGGAGAATTTTCTATACATTTCCTTCACCATTACTCCTACTCTTCCCATGAAAGGAAAGCTCTCAACGGTAAGATTCATGTTCAATAAAGGTGATGTCTTTACCCATGCATCATTCCATACTTCGAATTAAAACACTTGTATCAATTTTGAGTGGTGAGTGTCCCAAGATAATCCCTTTGATTGTTTGTGCATTAAGATTCTTTACATCGGTGCTTACTTGTGAATATAGCAAATACACCTAAAAGTATTTGAAGGAAGAATAACAATTTTACTATTACGTTGAATTATTGAAATTAGAGTATCCATGTCTAGTTGAGGGCTACATGTTTATAAGAAAGGTACTTGTAAGAACCGCCTCTCTCGGAATCTCCTACGAAGATTTCTCTGAAAAAAGGGCTCTACTAACTTTATGGTGTCTTTTTTTTTCTCTCTTCAACCCATTTTACTGAGGATTATATGTACACAAGGTCTCATGAACAGTTTCTTTTGTAGTAGAAAAATCTTGCAATTGTTTAGAGATATACTGACGAGCATTATCAAACCTAAACTGCTTGACAGATTTCACATATTGTGTCTCAATCAAATTAAAGAAGTTCTTTACGGTGCTAAAAAGATCTCCACGGTTATGAAGTTGATAAACAGAATCACTTCTCAAATAAGCATCTATAAACGTAATGAAGTACCTATAGCCATTAGAAGATGCAAAATTGGATGGACCCCAAACATCAGAGTGAACTAAATCAAATTTTTCACAGGCTTTGCTTTCAAAATCAGGATAAGCAGCATATGTGTGCTTACCTCTCCTACATACATGGCAAACAAGGTTCCCGAACTTTAAACCTTCAAGTGAATAGGAAAAACTCCTTATGGGAACAAAAGGAGATATGGCAGTCGCTCTTGATACTACATAACCAGTTGATAACAATCTTCTTGTTTTGATAGTCTCGAATTGTAGTAGTTAATGTTGCTAAAATTTAGTTGGAAAACAATATAGACATTCAGAAACCAAACCAATCTCAATCCTCCTCCATGTCACCAAGACCAGCAACATACAACGATCCGAAGAAGAAAATAATTCATACTTCAATTCTTTTGTTATCTAGAGATTTAGAGACATGTCATGAACATAATATGTATCATGGATTAGGAATTTGTTAAGAACGGATATAATTCATTTCCCTATCATTGTTATATGGAACCCATTCATAAGCGTAATGTGGTCCTCACCAGAGACCAATTTATAGCCTCTTAGTAGTTTTGGATTGCCCGTCATATGGCAGTGGCACCAGTATCAATTATCCACTATTTGTAATCGTTTTTATTGCAATATTACCTCTTTTCTAAGCAATAACAGCAAGAACATTGTTGGTAGTGAGGGCTTCTTTAGAGTTTTCTTCCTGAGTGTTGATCATGCTATGATAATCCCCAAGTTCCTGAATCTAGTCATGAGTGATTTCTTTCCCTCTCTCTCCTCCAACATGTTCAGAAGTACTAGCAACAACCATCTCTGTCTTCTGATTGTACCGCCCTCTTGATTGTTTCTTTTATGGATGAAAAATCTCAAAAGAAGTCAATAGAATAACCATATTTCTTTGCAACAGATTCATTTCTTATTTTGCTTCTCTATATTATTACCTAGAAATATGAGTGCAAATCGTTCAACACTCATGACATCTTTAAAAGAAATATTCATCACCAACCTTCTCTCTTCCTCTGCCTTAAACGGATGATAAACTTCCTTAATACTTGAAATAGTTGTTGAATTCAGTATTTCTCTCTTAATATTCTTAAAATCAAACTTCAAACCATCCAAGAAGATAAATGTTATGTTCTTCCGCTCTCAATCATTTCTATTAGTATTGCATTTCCGAGATTCCTCAAAATGGTAATCTAAACCTTCCCATTTAGACACAAGGGCGCCATAATATGAAAAAAAATAGAAAGCTCCCTCTATTGAAGATTAGAGATCTCACAAGCATTGTTTTTAAAAACGCACCTCGAGGCGTTGAGGCGTACGCCTCGAGGCATTTTTCAAGGAAAAACGCCTCGAGGCGCTGCCTCATGTATGTGCCGATTTTTAAAAAAAAATCTACAATATTTTTTTCATTTCTTTTTAATTGTGAACTTTTCGTCTTTTGTAGACAAGTATTTTCAAGTCCTTAAGCTCACGATTCAATGAAATGTATTTTTTAATTTATTAACAGATTAAGCTTATTTTTACTTTGTTATGCATGTTCTTTATAAATCAACATGAATAAAAAAATAATTCTTGAGTCCTTAAATCTAATACCTCTACTCTTTAGTATGCATTAGGCATAAATGTTTTTATTAAAATATTTGGATACAAGACCCTTACTTTGACGTAAATTTAGAAACGTATATTTTTGTAAATATGTTCATCTTTTCTTCTATTCAATCGGGAATAAATTAATACACATCAAAGCATGCATTAACAAAGATGGTCATAATATGCAATATTCAAGTATTTTATCCCTCAATCCTTATGATAAAGTAAAAAGTGATCATCAATTCACCGATTACTCTCTTATCCTTCTCAATTGAATGGCACACATATCTCACCTAATTTTGAAAATGGTGTGTTACATCTAGTCCCTTTATTTAAATTTTATTCAAAACTTAAAATTTTGTAGAGAGTAACCCATTATTGTGGTTGCATATCCATATTTAGTCGACTCCTTATAGATTTAGATTCCAAAAAAAAGAGAATTATATAACAACTTGGATGTTTAAACCATGATGTTAGCCTTGAAATATCATGGAGTTATGTATTTAATCATAACTATTTAACTTTTAGAACTTGAAAATTACGAATAATTATAATATTTTATGAAAAGTTTTCTTTCACGACTGAGGCTTACGTCTCGATATGCCTCGAGGCAATACTGGGAAAACGCCTCGATACGCCTCACGCTTTTTAAAACCTTGCTCACAAGTCATTTGATACGTTTGTAAGTCGTTCCCTTGAGCACGCATGCTCTCTAGAACCATCCACATGTCTTAAGACAATCTCCTCCAGAGAATGAGATGTTGTATGCCGCTATAGAGTTAACAATCCAAGTATTAAATTTGTTGTCTTCAAGGTACTATTTCTCCCACAATGGGTTATTATCGCCTGGCTTTGGATTGAGGCCATTGGTATACCTAATATGACCATGACCCACAAACGCTATCTGGAAACAGTCAAGGCATGTATTTCTAACCAGTTCATCCCCAGGATGAGATCAAAGTCCTCCATTTCAATAAGTAGTAGGGAAACGGGTAACAGATGTCTTGTTATCTGTACTACACAGTTATCTAAGATTTCTCGAATTATAAATACTTTTTTTTTGACACTCGAATTATAAATACTTGTCCTCTTTGTCCCTTGATCAGATAGAACTATTGTACTTCTACAGGTATCTTAACCAAATTGGTATTAATCGTCGAGTAATGAATGAATGCGAAGCACTAGAATCAAACAAGGCATGTACTGAAAGGCCATGAATAGTAACGATACCTCGTACGACCTTGTTTGAATTGTAAAAATGTTCTTCAGTGATTGTATTAAGCTGGCCATTAGGAATAGGCAAGCTAGAGACTGCAACGCTTTGTGGTAGTTGTTGTATAGGAGATGGTTCTTGTGATTCGTGACCTCTACCCTTTCTTCCTCCATGTGTTTCTTCATTGCTCGAGACGGATGCGACATTGTTAGTCAAGGTGCTACAACCCTAATTCTCTCAATTGTGGACAGCCTTTCTTAAAGTGACCTTCTTGATGACAGTAATAACATGCACGTGTTCCTGTCTGAGCTGAAGACCCAACCACAGAGGTACTAGCTCATGTTGCTGAGTTATGAGGGTATAGTGAAGGTCTAGAGAAACCACCTCTATTTTATAATTTCTAGCAACAAGGTCTGTGGCGAGCTTATACCTAAACCAACTGGATGATAGCGGCGGTCTCTACGGTTATAATTTGCATTGCATTTGGATGGACCATCACTAAAGTGGAAACATATTCTTTGGCGGTTTTCATCCATTTCTACCTCAATACGAGAGATGAGTCCATTGCTTCATCTATAGTAGGGGCTCTATAACCTCCTAACTACTCTCTAAGATCTCCCTGAAGCTCGCTAATAAAATTGGTAAAACACTCATGTGGTGAAGATTTTAAAGCTGGGGAGTAAAGTAGTAGCACGGTAAAATGAATATGGATAATCTCATACAGTCTTGTAGCCTTGGGTCAGAGAAGCCAACTCCCTCCTCTTCAATTCTTCCCAATGGGAGGGACAGAAGTGAGCTTGGAACCTTTCTTCAAAGGCATCCCATGGAAGGCGATCTACTAATTTCTTAAAAATAACTCTCTATCATCGTCTTGCATAGTTAACTAGAGAGTAGTCAACAAAGTGCACCCAAGTGTCTGCTGGTGCATGTATTATCCTCAACATCCTACTAACACTAGCAAGCCATAATTCAGCCTCAGCAAGTGTCTCTATGCCTTTGAATCGAGGAATATTTCCCTTTCGATAATTGTCAAATAATTTTTGGTCTAAGAAGGGCCTTCTCCATTGCTCCTTCAGCTGGAGTAGGAGCAGACTCAGTGAAAGGATGGTAACTAGATTCCTCCTCGTAAAGGTGAACGGAACCCTCAACCCTAGCATCCACAGGTTTAGATGCCTCGGGTCTCTCAGCTTGTGCATTGAGCCACTTCTCTAATGCATATTGCATTTGCCCCATCTCTTGAAGCATTGCCATCATAGCCGCTAATTGCCCAGACACGTCTCGATATGTCATGATATCGGGATGAATCAAGGTCAAAGGTTAGATCCTATACGTCTTAGCATGATGTGCATACAATGCCCTAAATGTCGATTTCAATCACCATTTCGGTAACTAACCGAAAACGAAATTTCAGTCGAATTTTGGTGGAAATTCGATCGAAATTTTGATCATTTCGGTTATTTTTTATACCAGGGCCCTCATATTTCGATCATTTCGGCAATTCCGGACGAATTTCAATTTTGACTAGATATCGATATTCGACAGAAATTCGACTGAATTTCGTTGAAATTTGATGCCATGTGTGCAAAAGGGCAATGACTTGTAAATAGTACTAAAGTCAATTATTAAGATCAAAGGATCTTAATACAACGTTAGTTTCTGAACACCGCTCATAATTGTCAATTGCTGAATAAAGTACTGGAGAAATCGGGCTCTAATACCAAACTATCACGATCCTGATTCCGGGTCGTCAGATCCTCTCATATCCGGATCTAGTTGCTTAGCAATAATTTATTCAGCAATCACATCTAACATTCAAAAACAAACTGCAATTAAAAATACTAAGAAAGAAGCATTCAACACTTTTTTATACACAAAATAAAGTTTAAATGATGCATTGTCTGACTATAACCATTTACATGTACATCATCTGGAAAGGAAATGCACAAAAAAATTATCAACTACCTTAAGGAGTAATGTTATTGTAGCCGGTTGGATGGCTATTGTCCATGTGATGACTCTTCGATGTCTGTAGAGTTTTTAGAAAACATAGGAAAGAAATGAGCAAGTGATCAATAACGAAGAAAAGAAACATAGACCAAGCATGATATTTGCAAGGTTTAGCAAGCCAAATTATACAACTATTCATTTATTCTATTTTTATTTTAATTGTTATACATTCTAATCCACGTCAGGGATTGGTCCTCTACCCTCTACAGGCCCTGAAGCTGTGGACACTCTGAGATTGAGGATTGCATTGATACTGATGAACTTAGGCTGTCGCCCATTGCCTCAACCAATTCTCCAATATACTCTTGATAATAACTATTTTATTAGTAATCCAGGGTCTTTAGACCCTACCGCATGTTCAACACAAATGCATACCGTCGTCGAGGATCCGGTTGCTTTAAACCACAGGCCATTTTCACCTTAATCTTTTTACCAATGGCTTATTTCAAGTGTTGTCGCAACCCAGCCGATAATCATTCCACCATGTGACTCCACATGGCACGACCACATCTTCCATCATTCAACCCAAAGACATTGGCATCTGGTACTACGTACTGCAAATCATTCATTCATTTCGTGCACACTTATCATAACAAGGCAACTGTATACCACTTAGGTAGGATCACGCCAATACGAGTTCCTTTCGACAAACCTATAGGTTGCATGTCCGATTTGTAGTTATGCTCTCAGAACATCCTTAATATAACATATGATCCATTTCAAGATCCATTTCAACAAACATCAATTTCCATGATGTAATTCCTCCGTTAAACCTTCGATTTGCTTATTCATCAACACTGAGTGTAAACTTACATGTATATTAATTCATATATGTATATACTCATATTTATACTTATTTTAACTCCCAACCCCTAGCTTTCCAAGGCACTACATCAATTCGATGCTTAGACGTTATTTAGGGGAATCACAAAGTAACTTTTCATATTTTCTCAAAAGTAGCCAAATAGGATTCTTCATAGCGAAGAACATAAAATTAAGAATTCCAACGATCTCATATGAAAAATCCAACAGCAAAAGGTAGGATTTCTTTACCTAATTGTGCTCTCTCTCGCATATGCAGCACTTTATCGTGATTCTATTTCAGAAAGGGTGATATACGGCTCTTGAAACAATCGAATTTCACTTTTGTATCAAGAACACACAGAACATGCCAAGAACACGAATAACTTGTTTTTCCTCATAATTTCAACAAAGTCTCCCCTTATACGGAGTGGTATTTCTAGGAAAATTTTACCAAAAATTCCCCTTATATTGGGACATATTGTTAAGAAAATTTTGATAGAGTTTTCCCTTATATCGAGAATTATTCTAAAGAAAAATGGAAAGAGTTTCCTCTATAAAATCATCGAGAGGAAAAACAGTAGTGAAAGAGAAAGAATATAACAGAACTGCAAGCGATGGAGAATCGGTAGACACTACGCATCTTAGATGAGTGAAGCATGTGACGAATCACAGGGTTCACAGATGGCCTAGCCGTCCGCACCTAAGTAGGGCGTTACACAGATTCCTCCATCAAAACAACTATAAAAAAATACAGAATCGGCAAGTCTCTTGTCAAGGGTGAGTGGGTCATATGAAGAACTCGTATGCTTACTGACGGTCGAGCCGCCTGCACCCGAGCAGGGCTATGCTCAGATTTCTCCTCGAACCACAACATAAAACGAATCGAAAAAGAAGATGAATCGAAAACTTGTCTCAAGTTAGAGGTACTTACTTCCTACACGAAGACAACTAGGAGAGGATCGCATCGTCCTCCTCCCCGTCTTCTCGGCAGCGCTTCGTTAGTACTCATTCCCCACCTCCATCTCCTCCTCTCGACTTCTCGACTCTAGCCATCGAGGTAGTTGTGGTAATAGAAATCGTAGAGAATGAATGGGTAGGAGGCTATTTATAGGCTTCAGAAAACCATTAACGATGTTAGTAAATCATGGCTTAACCCGGTTAACGGTCTACGATTTTGGCCCATGGTTTTGACCAAGGCTTATCCTGAAACTTAATGCTTAAGTTAGAACCTTCCAGAAGCTTCTAGATTTGTTAATGACGTTTAATTAGAACCATGGTTTCAGATTTCGCAAAATTTCGACGAAATTTCGACGAAATTTCGATTTCGACAAGGAACCGAAATCTCGAGCGAAATGGCGATATGAGGGCCGTTTTCGATCATTTCTTCACAAATGGTGATCGATATGGGCAAAATGTCATCGAAATTTCGACGAAATATCGTATCGGCAGGGTATCGATATGATATCCGAAATCGATATTTAAACCCTTGATTAGAACTAGTCGTGATTAATTTTCACTAATCTTTGATTAGTATTCACTAATGGTGATTAGTAATCCTTAATCTGTCCTTAGTCTCCTTAATTTCAATTAATTAGTCTTAATAATGGTCATTGAGGGTTAATGATGCCTTAAACCACCTTACTTTCTTTCTTCGGGAAATCATAACAATTTGAAATGAAGTTTGCTTCACACGAAATAAATTTCATTGGTTTCTTTTTGACGAATCAAATCTTATGACACAGGATCTGAGAGATGGTCAAGTTCAAGGATTTACAGTTGACCATTGTGCTGGATTTTTTTGTGGTTGGTTTGTGGTTTCTCTCATCGCCGGACCACCATATTATGTCATGGAAACCCATCCACGGTGTTGTGGAGTTGTGGAGGAGGTTTGAATCTACCCACAGGAGGTTGTTGTTGTCGTTGTGGTATTTTTTGGCATCTAAAACTAGTCCGAGCTATGTTGGTGTTATGAAGTAAGTTCCCTGATTGTTGGGAGAACAATCCTTGGTTTGAGCTTCGTGCTCTTGAGTGTTGTTATGGGTTAGCCCACTCCTTGGGGACATTTTCTGCCTCTCTTTTCCAGGAGTGAATTGGGTTGTGTGTTATTGTCCTTCGACAAAATGCCATAAAGGTCTGGTACAATGTTGAAGGAGGGTGATATGTCTGACAATATTAGGGTTTCTCATGAAGATCCTTTTATATGTTGGTTGGGATTTTTTCCTACTCATTGTTCTGATTAGTTGAAGTGGGGCAGACAATCTCCGTGCACTCTTCCCTTGTTGGTTGCGGTTGGATGGAGCTTGGACTCTGTTGTGAATGGCATTGGGGTCTAATTCTTGTACAAATGGTGTGCGTCTCTTCTCATTGGGGTGAAAAGTGTCGTTAATGTTGGTTCTCTTGGGCTTTCAGTGACATTGGAGTGATTGTTTTTTATGCGGAAATTTGCTTCTTGGCTTGTTCATTCCTTGGTTGGATTGCTACAGTGATCAAAAGTTGGTTTTGTTAAGATTTCAAGGCTTGGTGTGTTTCTTCTCTCATGGCAGGTAATCCAAAACTTGGGTGGATAATTGATGACACCGATCATATGATGGGTGATCCAAAACTCTTTATGTCTTATAAGTTGGCCTCTGGCAAAGATCGAGTAGCCCTTATTGATGGATCTCATGTCCCAGTTGCGGGTAAAGGAAGTGTTTCTCTTCTTGATAAATTTGATATCCATTATGCTTTTCATATTCCAGACATGCCTCTAAATATCATGTATGTTAGCAAGATAACAAAAGAATTTTTTTTTGAAGCTTAAAAGAGGGGGAGACACTCGGCGGTGTTCACCCCAATATATTAAAAGAGAAAAAGCAAAATAATAATTACATAGAGTATAGAAAAAGTAAGAAAACCGACCATCCGAGAGGAAGGCCGCATACAGTGCAAATCCCCAAGAAATCCCAAAAGGCTACCCCTGGGACCAGTCCTCCAGAAGCCGCATTGCTCGTATAATGATATTCTCCCTGTACAACCTTTGAGACGAAAAAATAGCCTCATTCCTCCCCAACCAAGTACTCCAAATCCTTGCAAGTGGGTCCAAAAGAAGCTTCCTGTCCCGACCACGTGAATTAACCAAGCTCTCACACACGGTCGGAAAGGAGACCGCATTGAGCCAAGGGACATCAACCCAAATCGAAAGAACAAGAGGGCATTCGAAGAACAGATGGGTGATAGTTTCCCGTTCCGCACCACAGAGACCGCACGTCGGAGTAATATTCGGCAAGAAAACCGCACAACGATCGCGAGTCAAAAGCCGTCCACGACGAAGGAGCCAGAAGAACATACCAATGCGCTCCGGAATTTTGAGGGACCAAAGGAATCGACAGTCGCGCGCCAAGAGAGCGTCAACAGCATTCAAGGACGGAGAGAGAGCCAAATACGCCTTACGCGTGGAGAAAGACCCGTCCTTCCAGGTCCAGTGATCACGCCCACCAGACGGCCGAGGGGCATCAACAAGGAGAGCCATAAGAGAAAGAAAGTCATCCAGCCGAAGCTCGGAAAGGCTGTCAGCGATCCTAGGACACCAGGAGTCGTTTTCCCAACAAGAGGCGACAGAGGCCTCCTTGTTCTCGACCAAAGCGAAGAGACGCGGGAACCGCAAATTGAAAGCACCCCTACCAGCCCAGTCATCTGTCCAGAATCAGAATGAGTTCCCATTGCCCAGCACAGGCGCAAAGAGAGACCGATTTAGCCCAAAGACCTTCGTCACACCGCGCAAGAAAGGAGAGATGGAGCAAACAGAATTGCCCCTAAAACTGGCCGAGAATTCCGCACCAAGCAAAGCCCGTAGAACATTAATCATAAAGCTATCGTCATTACCCCACACACGCGCAGCCCATTTAAGCAACAGAGAATTGTTAACCGCCTCCAGCCGTCGGACCCCTAAGCCCCCCAGACGCTTAGTACAGGTGATGTCGTCCCATCCAACCAAGTGAATCCCCCTTGTTTCATCACCATTTTTTCCCCACAGGAAACGACGCATGCATCTCTCCAACCTCAAATGAATCCCTTTTGGCAAACCACAGACCGATAAAAAATAGATGGGAATAGAGGCGAGAGCCGCTTTAAGAAGAATCAACCGCCTGCCCCTGGAAAGCATCACCGCACGCCAACCCGCAAGGCGTGCCTCCATCTTCTCCACAAGAGGCCTCCAATCGCGCAGACGAGAGCGTCCAACAGTAAGAGGGAGACCGAGATAATCAAACGGAAGAGAGGAGGGATTGGATCCCAGCAAACGAGCACATTCCAGGGCCTCCGCCTCCGGCAAGCCAAAAGGCACAACTTTAGACTTGGACACATTGATCGCCAGACCGGAAGCCTCGGAGAACAGATGCACAGTCGCGGCCATCCCGGCCACCGCATCAGGGCCCCCCTCAACAAAACATAGAGTATCATCAGCGAACTGGATAGAATGGACATGAAGGTCCCCAAAGAAGCAGCCCCGCGTCAAACCAGCCGCAGCCACCCCCTCAATCATCCGAGGCAGGACGTCCGCCGCCAACACAAAAAGAAGAGGTGCAAGAGGGCACCCCTGACGAACGCCCCGACGCGGCTGGAAAAAGCCCCCAACAAGGCTACCGTTCAGTATAACAGAGAGAGAAGCCGTGGAAACACATCGCCGCATCCAAGAAATCTATACCACCGAAAAGCCCCGCCGACGCAGGACAGACCACAGAAATTTCCAATCAAGGCAATCATACGCCTTGGCAAAGTCAATCTTCCATAGAATTCCTTGAGTATTCGACCTCCGCCACGTCCCAACGATCTCCGAGGCCAACGCATAGCAATCAGAAATATTACGACCACGTATGAAGGCCGCCTGAGTAGAGGAAACCAGCGACGCTAACAAGGGAGCAAGTTGCCTAGCTAATGCCTTAGCGATGATAAGATATATCCCGTTGGACATAGAGATCGGGCGAAAGTCCTCAAAACGAGTGGCCGGGTGAAGCTTAGGAATCAACGCAATTAGAGCCTTATTAATTTTGTTAAACTCACTGTTACCCGTCGCAAATTCATGAGCAACCGCCAGCACATCGCCGGCCACCACATCCCAAAAATCGCGGTAGAAAGCCACGGGGAAACCATCCGGACCCGGCGCGGCATTGTCATTAAGATCCTAGACCGCATCTTTAAGCTCCGCCAAAGAGAAAGGCCGCAACAATGCCGAGGCGTCCGAATCAGAAATAGAAGAGGCACCCCGCCCCAGCCAACGCCAGCAGCAAGGAGCGCTGGGAACGAACGCAAGCTTGGAGTGGTTAGCGAAAGCATCGCCAATCTCCTTGTCACCGGTAATGCGGGAGCCATACACCAAAATGGAGCGGATGGAATTGATTCTCCGACAACCACTAGCCACTCGGTAGAAGAATGCAGTATTCGCATCCCCCTCCTTAATCCATTTCAAGCGAGATCGCTGACGCCATTCAGTAATTTGTTTCTTGTCCTCCGCCTTAACAACATCAAGTGCCGAGGCACGTTCATGGAGTTCCACCGAGGACAAATCTCGGTCATTCTCGAGACGGTCCAGCCGCATAATAATATCTTCCGCCGCCGATCTGGCGGCCACACGGTTAAGACGTGTCTCCTTCTTGAAAGAGGCAAGCATGCGACGCAACGAAGAAAGCTTTTGATCCAAGCGAGAAGCAGCAGAGCCCGTAAAAAAACCCGGGACCAATGATCGCGCACCTTATCTCTAAAACCTGACTCCAGGAGCCAGCTCCTTTCATAGCGAAAGAGACCCCGGGGTAGAATCCCTTCCCCGGAGTCCCAAATAATAGGGTTGTGATCCGAAAAAGAACGCGGCCTTGAAGCCACCGAGCACAGAGGAAATAGATCCAAGAATTTACCATTTGCAAGGAACCGATCAATTCTCGAGCGGGATGAATTATTTCGCCAGGTGTAAGAAATATCGTTGGGCACAAGGGCCTCCAAAGCCAAATCCGAAATGAGCGCAAGAAATTCCTCCGAGCCGGGGTCCCGCCCCCTGCGGCCACGCGGCCTATCCGTGGACAGAGCAGTAACATTGAAGTCGCCTCCCAATAGCCAAGGCACATCCGCATAATCAGAGGCCATGTCCCTCAAATCCTCCCAAAGATCCCTTCGCCGCAGATGACAAGTAGGAGCGTATATAGCCGTGAGAGCAAAAGAAACGTTGGAGTCAAGGCGAGACAAAACCACAGTCAATGAATGTCTCCCCACGCGCATGGATTCGAATTTGAAAGTCCCCGAGCGCCAAGCAATAATAATGCCACCCGAATGACCGACAGCATCCAAAGATCGAAAATCATCGACCGCAAGGGCACCGAAAGATCGCCAAAGGGACACATCAACACCAGAAAGCTTTGATTCGAGAATAAAGGCCACATCGCAATTCCATTCAGAGAGGCGCGAGCCCAAGGCCCGACGCTTGAGGGGATCCCCGAGTCCCCGAACGTTCCAAGAGAGTACCTTCATTAAGAACCAAGGGAACGTCCCCCAATAGGCGACAGACCAGCCGCCTCCGCCACCGCATCGCGAAGCGTCGCACAAGAGGAAACCAAGGGGGACCCGAGTCGAGGAAGCATTCGCCGCCTGTAATACTTGCCAAAACGAGAGGAAGAAACGGCCCCCCCACGGAGAGAGCACCCTCAGCCCCCGAGGTGACCACAATATGCAAGGCCGCGTCCCGGGGGGCGTCATCAGCAACAGCAATCAAGGAAACAATCGGAGGCGACCAAGCAGGCAGAGGAGGAGGAGTCGGAGCCAACAAAGCAGAGGAGTCGAAGTCCTCGAATAAAATCCCCGAGCGGACCTCCGCGGAAGCATCGGGCCCCCCATGGATACCCGCCAGAAAGACCGGATCCTGAGCAACGGACCCTTGAGGCAAATCAATAAAGGGATCCGGAGGCATAATTGGATCCTCAACAACCCGAATGTCCCGAAATCGAGGCCATGATCCGAATCTCACAGAACCGATATTGGAGAACTTAGCATGATTGCCCACGTGGCCTGAAAAGGAGATATGCTTACAGACAGCCGTCATAAGGGGCGTTGGCAGCGAAGGCGAATCGACTTCTAAGGGCCCCGAGGAGAACAAATCGTGCCTGCACGGATCTGAGCACGTCATCCGAGAATCGAAGAGGGGCCGCCCCGAGGGGGAACGCACTGCATGCGACCCCTCGTAAACCCCTCCAGCCGAGGCCACGTGGCAAGGAGAAGCCGAAGCGTCCACCCCCACTCCAAGGGAAGAACCAGCAGCGAAGTCCACCGGGGTAGGCGAAGCGGCCGCCGGCGCCGCCACCGGAGATAGAAAGTAGAACTCCACCTTGAACGACCATCGTCCGATCTTCAATGTCTCGAACAGAAACTTGTCCGCCGTAGTTGCGAGGAATGAAGAAGAACATTCCAAGAGGATTTTCATACAAAAGAATTGAAATGTTAACTTGTATTTTCTTCTGATTGTTGCATGCTGCAAGACTTAGTGACAAGAAAGAGAATTGGGATCGGTTTATTTTCTGAGGGTTTGTATCGTCTACCAATTAAAGTAGCAACCGCTTTAACGACTACGATTCTAAGGAAGAAAGAACAAGAATAAGTGCAAGTGTCAAGTCATTCAATGGCACGAATGCCTTATTCATCTTCCATTCGGTTATCTTACAGAATTGTTTCTTGTATTATATGAAGAGTTGAACTCTATGGACTTAGTGTGTCATGTTTGTTTAAAGGCAAAGCACGCTCATGCAATTTATCATGTTTATGAGAGTAAGACAAGTGAGTTGTTTGAGCTTGTTCACTCTGATGTTTGGGGTCCATCTAACATTTACACTCATAATGGTTACAAGTACTTCATTAATTTTATTTATGACTATTCTAAAACACATTTGTCTATTTACTTCGTGGTCATGTGGAAGTAATCAGCATTATGAAAAAGTTCTTTAATCTCATTAAGACACAATACGGGAAAGTGATCAAACATTCCACGTCTAATAATTCTCGTGAATATTTCCCTATGGAGCTACACGAGTTGTTTAGTGCTAAAGGAACTAATCATGCGACTTCTTGTAGTTATACCCCTCAACAGAACGGTGTAACATAACAGAAGAACAAACATCTTCTTGAAGTTAGCAGGGCGATCTTATTTCAAAGAAACCTTCTAAATAATTATGGGGATAGGCAGTTCTCACAAGTGCATTGTTTATAAACAAGCCCTCAAAACGACTGAACCTGACAACTCCTTTCTATTTTGTTTGGTCCAATAGTAAGTCGTTTGTTCTTCCTCCGAAGACGTTTAGGTGTGTTTGTTATTTCCACAATTCTACACATGATGTAAAGGAACTCGATGCTCGTGCAATCAAAGGTATTTTTTTGGGATATTCTTCTGTTCATAAAGGTTATAAATGCTTCAATCCTAATGATGGAAGAATACATGTGACTAAAGATGTCGCCTTTATAAAGCATAACTCGTATTTCTGTGATCATTACCTCCAGGGGTGAATGGGAGAAATGATGAAGGAAATGTCCAGGATATTCTTTTCTTTGATACATGTAATGATACTGTAAAATCCTTTGGGCAACTCCATTTAGACTGGCACTAAGACAGAAGAGTGGAAGCTTCGTTCTCTTCATTGGCATGGAAAAAATATAGTAAGAAAGATCATCAAGGGACTATATTGCAAGCTCAAGGAAGAAAAATCAATCCCAATCATATACAATCCTTTGATGACCCAAGTTCCTCAACTACATCTGGGAATTCTAACCATGATTTTAAAAGTGATCTGGAAAAGGAAGTCATTGACATCGATGAAAATGAGAAGGTTGACGACTTGATCATATGTGAAGGGGATTCGGTGGCACAGAGGCGTGGATGCAGAGAAATAAAGCCCCCCTCGAGATATGCATATTGCACTAAATATCCTATAAATAGATATGTTGGTTCCCAAGAATGTTATTCAAACTTATTAAAAACTACAAGTGCTTTATAACATCTTTGTCTACATATGTGATTCCCAAGAATGTTACAGAAACATTTATTGAACCTCGGTGGATTTGTGTCATACAAGAAGAAATGGAAGCGCTAAAAAGAATTGTACCTGAGATATTGCGGACAGCCCTAAAGGGGTACATATGGTTGGTTCAAAGTGTACAATATAAAATACAATCTAGATGACCAAGTGAGAGATACAAAGCCATATTTGTAACAAAAGGATTTAGTCAAAATATTCCGTTGCTTACTTGGAAACTTTTGCCCATGTGGCAAAAACAAATACGGTATGTGTTGTTCTTTCTCTTGTTTGTCGTTAAGAAATGGAAACTCCAACAGATGGACGTGGAGAATGCTTTCTTGGATGGAAATCTCCATGAAGAAGTTTACATGCATCCCGAAACTAGGATAGGAAAGTGTTGCAAGCTAAAGAAGGCATTATATGGTTTAAAACAATCACTTAGATCGTGGCTTGAGAATCTTAGAGTTGTGATGACAGATTGGGGTATCACAAAGGAAATGAAGATCATACTCTCTTCATTAAAAGGAAAATATATCAATTAGTTCTTGTCTACATGGATGACATGATCATTGCTAAGAATGATGAAGAGGACATTGTGCAGTTGGAAGGTGAACTTGCAAGGGTGTTGAGGCATTAAGATGGCAAGATCTAGTGATGGGTTTATCATGTGTCAAAGGAAGTATAGTATGGATCTTTTAAAGAAAATTTGAAAACTAGGA
Organism: Ottelia alismoides; assembly: GCA_037367405.1. NCBI lineage: Eukaryota > Viridiplantae > Streptophyta > Magnoliopsida > Alismatales > Hydrocharitaceae > Ottelia > Ottelia alismoides. The sequence continues at coordinate 181,033 of JAZKJV010000605.1, forward strand.
TGTAACCATGCCATTACACTGATCAAGGAAAATCACAAGCTGAACTTAAAGAATGGGAAGCAACTTGATGAAAGTTCCAAATGTCGATACCAAAGACTTGTTGAGAAACTTATCTACCTCACACTTACTAGATCTGCCATCACTTATATTGTGAATGTGATGAGTCAATTTATGCATGTTCCCATTGATTTACACATGAAGGTGATTGAATGTCTCTTTTGCTATATAAAAGAGAGTCCTTGAAAAAGGAATTATATTTACAAGAAATGGTAAGCTCGAGGTTGAGTGCTATACTGATTCTGACTAGGTTGGATGTGTTGATACAAAGAGATCTACTACCGGAGATTGTGTGTGTACCTGGCTGGCAACCTTGTAATTTGGATGAGTAAATAACAATCTGTTTGCGTGAGGTCAAGTGCTGAAGCTAAGTACAAAGCTGTAGGATGAGTGTAACAACGATGTTGTAGCTCAAGATTATCGTGAGCGACATTGGGGTCGATCTAGATATGCTTATGGAACTTTTCTGTGATAATAAGTCAACCATGGTCTTTCCAACAATCTCATGTTGCATGACAGAACAAAGTGTATTGAGATTGATCACTACTTCATCCAAGAACGAATCGATTCTAAGGAAATGGTCCTGTCATATATAAAAACAGAAGAAAAAGTTGATGACGTCTTCACCAAGGGATTGTCAATGCTAAGTTTGAGAAGAATGTTGGCAAGTTGGGAATGTTTGATCTCTATGCCCAACTTGAGGAGTGTTGAGTACCATGTAAACGGGTAATCGGAATTTGGGAGGGATCCATCTAACCTTGGGTATATATATCTCCCCCTCCCATTTCAAGTGGCAAAGAAAAACAAAAGAAACAAAAGCCCTAGTTGCTAAGCCTAAGAGCAATATAGACATCTTCTCCCCGTGGTTTTTCCTTTCCGGTGTGGAGGGTTTCTATGCTAATCACCGTCTCTTTGTGTGTTTGTTCTAAAATAAGTTTATTTTATTTGTGTGGTTTTGTATTCCTGTCTAAATAATGATGAAGTGTTGGCCAGTGTCATGGCATGAGTTCATCTTAGATACACTGAAATCAATGGAAAAGGAGAAGTATCCAGTCTAAGTTCGTTCACAATGTCCCGTGTGGAAACCATATCCTCTTCATACCTAAATTCATATTTATATCTGATTGGTTTCATCCCTAGTTACAAGCCACATACATATGTCAAAACCACGCAGCAGAAGTAAATCAAAGCCCAAGATTGAGCATCCACATGCAAGCCCAAACCACAATTCGACCACATGAAATGACTACCACAAGAGAAACTCGAGTAGGGTCATTTTTTGCTAGATCAGATCGAGAACTCAATACATCCAAGGGGAATTGTTATCCTTGACGTCATTAAACAAACATGTGGCAACCCAGAGATTGAGGCACAGCCAGGGATGCTCGAAAATCTCATGACCGTTAACCCAGAGATTGAGGCACGTCCAGGGATGTCCGAAAATCTCATGACCGTTAAACAAACGAAGCTAACATGTCAATAACTCAGCAACCCTGTTAGCATCCCAATATCTTAACAATGGCATTTACGACAACAAAAATAATACATGTATTTTAGAAGATTCTTCCCAAAGAGAAACTAAGGCTATTTATTTTCTATTCACCAAATAATTGAGTCATCAAATCTCCCAATAAAGATAGGGAAACAATCAGTCATTCGCCACAACATAATGAATTGGATAGTCAAGATCCACTCACCACAATCCACGATGTATAAACCACGTGGGTGGAACCTGGTAAAACCCTCATGTTTATGATTGTGTTTGATTCTTCTCTAGCAAGAGTTTCCCTTAGTGGTCGGTGAAAGCCCCTCCAATTGTCAGAAAGGTTTTCTATGTATTACTGACACTGAGGATATATACTGGCCATAGCATTGATCTCCTATCTTTCCCAACTACGCTTTTATTAAGGATTCTACACAAGACTTTCGCATATTGCACAAAGTACAAATGAGATAGTCACTAGGCTCAACCAATTCCCAAATACCCATTGGAGTTGCTTCTTCTTCAACATTTTTTTTTTTGAAACGAAAGCACTTCGGGGGAAGCACGCCGTGGTGTTCGCCCCAAATTTTATTACTAACAAAACGAAAGAGAAGGGGGGGTGGAAGAAGAGAGGTACAATCACAAAGGATCGAGCGGATCCCGCAGCACACGCCACAAGAATTACATTAGCAACCAGTCACTCTGAAGCAGATCAACGTGCGCTAAAACATTCTCCTTGTAAAATCTTTGTCCCCTGAAAATCTTAGCGTTCCTAGCGAGCCAGAGCGCACAAATGCAAGCGAACGGGCGAAGCAACTCCCTCCTTGGCCGATCAGCACTAGAACGCATAGAGTCCCCAAAAGAGTCAGCCGAGGATGCGTTGAGCCAAGAAACATTGATGTCCTCCCAGATAGTGCCGGAGCTCGGGCATAGGAAAAATAAGTGCTGCAGAGTCTCCACATTTTCGCCGCACAGCACACAGTCCATAGAGTCAGACCCCGAGAGAAGCCTAGCACATCTATCTCGGGTCAAGACCCTCCCACGCCTCAATAGCCAAAGGAAGAAAATCACCCTCTCCGGAAGCTTTAAGCGCCACATCCACGCAAGATCTTTGCAAAGAAGGTTCCGGTCAGAGGGCTGATGTTGCGAGATGGCCTTGAAAGCCCGCCTCGACGAGAAGGTGTCGTCGCGCCAAACCCAATGATCCCTGATAGTCGAGGGCTTTGGCGCAGCCCTAAACTGTTGCAGAAGCCTTAAGTAGTCATCAAATCGGTCGTCGGAAAGGTTGCTAGCAAAGGTAGGGAACCAATCGCTCCCGCTCCAAGAGGACGCCACCGACACCCTAGAGTCAGACGCCAGTGCACTAAGACGGGGGAAAGAAATATCCAGAGAGGTGTCCCCTGCCCATGCGTCGCGCCAGAAAAGGAAAGAGTTACCATCCCCCAGAGCCGGCTTGAAAAGATGAGAGAAACGCCTAACCGCGGAAGCGATCCCCCTCCAGAAAGGGGTTCCAGAGCGCAAAGGGTCGGCGTCCCGCAGCATGTCCACCCCGATCGAAAGAGCATCCCGCAGCATAGACGGAAAGAACCCGATGTCGCTACCCCAAAGTCTGTTGACCCACTTTAGCATCAACGCGTCGTTAACCAGATCAAGCCTTCGAATGCCGAGACCACCATCGCACTTTCTTTTCGCCACCTCTTTCCAAGCCACCAGATGGATGCCCCGCGCTGCGTGACCTCTTCTTCCCCACAGGAAGCTCCGCATAAGTCCCTCAAGACGCCTCTTAATCCCCACCGGGATCGCCCAATTCGACAGGAAATAAACTGGAATGGATGCAAGGACCGACCTGATAAGCACGAGTCGGCCCCCCCGGGAGAGCATAGCCGCACTCCAACCAGCAAGCCTTCTCTCCGCCTTGTCCATCACCCTATTCCAATGACACAATCTCGGCCTTCTCGCGCCCAGCGGCAGGCCCAGATAGTCGATCGGAAGAGAAAAAGGGGGACATCCCAACAGCACGCCACACGCCGACGCGGACCGCTCCTCCCAATTGAAAGGAATCATTTTGGATTTGGAATGGTTGATGCGGAGCCCCGAGAGCTCACTAAAGATCGTCAAAGTGACCGCCATCCCTCTGACCTCCTCCAGACCCCCTTCGATGAAGGCGATGGTGTCATCCGCATATTGGAGGGTTGGAGTGTTCTTGAAGTCACAGGAAAATCCCGAGGAGAAGCCACGCGCGACCACCCTATCCACCATCCTTGGAAGCACATCCGCCGCAATAACGAAAAGCATGGGTGCCAGAGGGCACCCCTGCCGAACCCCCCTCCTAGGCTGAAAAGGGCTACCAACGATATGTCCATTAAGCATGATAGAGAAGGATGCAGTAGTAACGCAGCGGCGCACCCAGGAGATCCACACACTTGGAAAACCACGAGCCCGCAGCACCGACCAAAGAAAGTTCCAGTCCAAGGAGTCATACGCCTTTGCGAAGTCCACCTTCCAAAGAATCCCACGCTTCCCCTTCCTCACCCAACTGTCGACCATCTCAGAGGCAAGAGCCGTGACATCAGAGATCCGGCGACCCGGAATGAAAGCCACCTGCGAGGGATGGATAAGATCGTCCAGCACCACCGCAAGCCTCCTCGCCAACACTTTCGCAACAATCAAGTATAAGGCATTAGAAATAGCGATTGGCCGAAAGTCCTCTATAGCAATAGGAGATTGAGATTTAGGGATAAGTACAATAAGAGCCCTATTGATCCCATCAAAGCCCAAGTTTCCCGTACAAAATTCCTTCACCACCTCCCAGACCTCGAAGCCCACCACCTCCCAGAAATCTTTGTAGAAGGCAATAGGGAAGCCATCGGGGCCAGGCGAGGCATCGGCATTGAGATCCCAAATAGCAGCCTTGACCTCGTCAACGGAGATCTCCTTAATCAGCTCCGCACAGCTCGCGGACGAGAGCATCGAGTCCTCCTCCCCCAGCCAGCACCATCGACGAGGCAAACGAACCGAAGAGAAGTCCCTGTAGTATTCTGCCACCGCAATCCCAATCGCCTCCTCGCCCACCACTTCGCGACCCCCGAAGGAAATCGATCGAATAAAGTTTGACCGCCTCCTATTAGAAGCAACCCTGTGAAAGAAGGAAGAATTTGCGTCTCCTTCCTTGATCCATTTCAGCTTCGCTCTCTGGCGCCATTCCGCCACCCTCATTCTTTCCTCCCTCTCGACCGCAGCCACCGCCGCAGCCCTGGAGACCAGCTCCTCCGAGCAGAGCTCCCTCAGCCCCTCCAAGGTGTCCAGCTCGGCAACGATGGCCTCCGCATCCTTCCTGGCAGACATCCTAGCCTCCCGCGACCTCTTCTTGAACTTAGACAGGACGCCTCTGAGGCGCACAAGCTTCTTCCGAAACCTCACCACCGTCGACCGACCATCGCAAGCCTCCGCCCAAGAAGAGGACACCAGCACACGGAAATCATCCTCAAGCTGCCAGCACCTCTCATATCTGAAGAAGCCTGCCGCCGGAGAAGACACCTTGGAATCCCAGATGATCGGAGTGTGGTCCGAGAAAGCACGAGGTCTAGAGAGGACCACCGACAGAGGAAAAAGTTCCATGAAAACCATCGACGCGAGAAATCTGTCAATGCAAGACTTGGAGGAAGAGTTCCTCCAAGTGAACTTCACGTCCGATGCCGTTAAATCTTGCAGAGCCAGGCCGTTGACGAAGTCCGCGAAGTCCGCCGAGCCCGAGTCGGAGCCTCCCCTGGACCGGGGCCTATCAGACGAACGTAACGTGACATTGAAATCTCCCCCAATCAGCCAAGGCAGACCCGCATTGTCCAACGAGATCTTGCGGAGCTCATCCCAGAGTTCCTTCCTGCGAGCCGCATCACAAGGGCCGTAGGCGCAAGAGAGAACGAAAGTTAGAGAGTCTTCCTTCCTGGTGAGCAGAACAGAGACAGAGTGGCTGCCCTTCACAATAGAGACAAGGGAGAACCCAGATGACTTCCAAGCAATAAGCAAACCGCCAGCACTCCCAGTTGCAGGTAAAGCGGAAAATTGATCAAGCTCCCCCGCCGCGAGAGAGCGCCAAACATCGTCGTCCATAACGGCCAACTTGGTTTCTTGCAGAAGAATGACGTCGCACCCCCATTCCCTGAATCTGGACCCCAGGATCTTTCGCTTAGCCGCATCCCCCATGCCCCTTACATTCCATGAAAGGATCTTCATTTAGTAACCTTGTTGAAAACCCGTGAAGGCACCACCCCCGCCGCTTCCGCCACCGCCTCTTCGAAGGATTGGCACGAGTGGTGCTCCCTAGACAGCGACCGAGCGCTTCGCCTTCTTCTGTAGCGCTTGCAAGATCTCCTCGAAAGCTCGGCATCTGAAGCCTTATCATCAAGGGGCTCCGCAGCAGCCGGGTCTGGGCCATGGGCGACCCCCTCCTGCGACGATGCTCCGGCCAAAGAAGAGGACAGTTTCGCCTGGAGGTTGAGAAGCAGAGAGTCCGAAAGCGGGGCGGAGAACAAAGCAGATGAGAAGCTCGAGGCGCCCGGGTCCGCCAACAAAGGAGGCTCCGCCAACGAAAGAGGGTCCGCCAACAAAGGAGGGTCCGCCAACAAAAGAGGGTCCGCCGACAAATAAGGATCCGCCAACATAGTAGAATCCGCTTGTGCCTCCGAACCCGAATCAACCCCCGCTCGACCCGCAAGAAGTAGAGGATCCGCCTTTGAGCTGATAATCGGGTCCAACTCAGCAACCCGACTTAAGGATTGACGTGCAGATCCGGATGCTGGAGAAGCGGCATGCCCAAGTATAGCAAAGCCTGGTGAAAAGATCCGGAAGGCAGAACATTGCGACCCCACCGAGAATGTCAAATCTCCTCCGAGATTCGTGCACCTACCCTCCACGTCCTTCCAACCGCCCGCCACGTCCCCCCGCATACTCCCGAGGGCGGCTACCATGCACCGATTCCATGCGATGGGATGGGCTTCACGTACAATAGCGGGAGAAGGCCTTACGAAAACATCATAGCAAGGCGCACCCCCCAAAAACGTACCAATCTGCGGCGAGATCGTCGAGGCGAAGTCCCAAAGCGGCTGCTTCTCCTCGGAAAACGGAACGGCCCTCTTGCTGGTCTCCCCCCCAATAGCCCACCGGTCCGGCAAGGAGGGAGGCGGTGGAGGAACCACCACAGACATCTCGATTCTACAAAAGAATCTTCCCAAGTTTAATTCTTCGAAGAACACCTGGCCATCCGCCCGATCGAGGAAGGCCTTGTTGCACTCCATTAGGATCTTCGTAGTTGATGGATCATCTCCCGGCGATAAGCCGTCGCTGGTAACGGCCAACACCTCACCCCACCTTCTTAGGGGTCGCCGAAGCCGATGAACGGATCTAGACAAGAAAGGGACCCCCCTGACCTCAGCCACACACACCTCCAACTCCGAGCAAGCACCATCTGCAAACCGCAAGTCCCTCCAAACATGGCCTCAAATTTCAGCGAAATTCGGTCGAATTTATGTCGAATATCGATATCCAGTCGAAATCGAAATTCGACCGAAATGACCGAAATGACCGAAATATGGGGGTCCTAGTGCAAAAAATGACCGAAATGACCGAAATTTCGGTCGAAATTCCACCGAAATTCCATCGAAATTCTGTTTTGGTCGATACCGAAATGGTGACCGAAACTGACATTTAAGGCCTTGCCTCCAAACGATGCCTCCATGAGGCCCAGCAAGAAGCAAGCGGGAACGCTGGTTCATTAGAAGACCTCTAACGCAGCATCTTCTCGAACCCAGCAGGAACAGGTCTCCCGAAAAGCTGGTCCCCAGAAGGCCGTTGAGAATGATGTTCACCTCCTCGACGGACAAGCACCGATTCAGGAAAACCCCTACCAACACCTCACCTTCACGCCGGCCACGCGCAACACCAGCCCCCCCATGCGAGGAACTTGCACCTCCCCCATGCGAGGAACTTGCACCTCCCCCATGCGAGCAACTTGCACCCCCCGCCACCACGGCCTCGCCCATGCGAGCAACTTGCACCCCCCGCCTCCCCCATGCAGTCTTCTTCAACAATTACCATTATAGACACAATTATTGTTGATGTCTCAGGTATTTGTGACGATGAGACAAACCGGTGGTTGACTCATAAACATCCCACCATCTTTGTAGGAATACGCATCAATTTCAAGATTTCAGTCTACTCGAGATAATCAAGCTTTCAGACTTGCAAAAGGGCCCATCAATTGCCAGGGAAATACAAATCTCTCCTTGTATTAGGCTTCAACGTGTCATTTTAGATCCTAATTTTTCTTCAAACCGGTAATATGTTGGATAGATTATGAAGGTATTGGATTTTTGTTAACCTCGTCTCTATCTTGTTTTAGGGCATTCGTACATAACAAATGATTGTTTCATGATTATGGTCATGAAGAGAATGTTATCTATCATATGATGCAGTCTCCCTATGTCAAACATACTACCACTATTTTTCAAAGTGTGGTAGCTTCATCTAGCACCTTCTTTTTGGCCATGTTTCTATTTCGAACTTAGACATGTTCCTCCCCTTTTATCCCCAAAATGTAGTTTGAGTGTACGAGAGAGACTAGAAAGTAGATGATGAATTCCCACGAGCTGATTAGGACATGATAGATAGATTTACCCTCTTGTAGACTAGAGAAAAGCAGGTGCATTTAGAAGAGCCAGTCGAAAAGCATAAGAATTTATATCCCTTCTCACCTGAGTCAAAGCAGAAGAAGTCCCTACCACCTTTAACATAAGGTGTACCTACAGTATATATGATCTAAAAGTAAAGTATACAATCAAATCTCTCGACTCATGGATTCCATTGGACTAGATCTTGGGGATTGAAAAAGGCCCAAAAAAGGCATTAAAAATAAGAAGAATATAGAAATACCAAAGATGCTAGGGGCGACTCATAGTGAAGCACAAACAAAGGTAAGTGGCATGTCCCATCATCGTGGCCACCATTTTTATTAGGTCTCTACATATGATATTTCAATATTTGTGTTGAGCATGTCAAAGCATGCCCTAAGACTCTGCTTAAGGCTATAGATCGCCTTTTCTAAGTTTGCATATAAACTTTGCCTAAATTGCATACCCATGTGGTTGAGACATATATACTTATTCATAAAGATCTCAATAGAGGAAATTATTCCTTATATTAATCAGATAGGTAGGCCAAGATTTGTTGATGGCTATAGAAATAATAATACATATGGATTGCACATCCTGGCCAATAGAAAGGTCTCAAACTAGCCCACTCCATATGCTCAGGTGAAGCCTTTTGCCACAAGTAATTTCAGTAGATTATTCGAACCAATGCAATTATTCTGTCACCGTATGAGGGTCCACTAATGACTTAGTTGTGATCCTTATTTATGATTATGACATTGTGATCATTGGTAGATATTTCAAGGGTAAATCTATAGTGAAGCAAGAGCTAATAGGTACTTTATCACCAAAGATCTTGATACTCTGATATAAAATCCTTTATATAGAGATATGACGAAGACCTGATACTTTCATGTAGGAAGTATTTTCTCGCTATGCTTGCAAAGACTAGGATGCTTGGAATTAGATTGGCCACTACTCTTACATACCTAGACGCCAAGCTATATGAGGGTGCTGCAAAAGTTAATGTTAGGCAATACATGATCCTCAGTGGCAAGCTCGTTTGCTTTCTTATTATCGGACATGATATTGCCTTTGCAGTGAATCTGCCAGCTAGTTCATGAGTTATCTCATCGGAATGCATCATCACACCATTGTACATGTTCTCAGATATATCTGGAAAATGACTTTCATTGGGGAAAGTTCCTCTGTGAAGATTATTAGATATTTCGATGTTGATTATGCTGAATATAGGCTCAACAGGAAGTCCACAACAGGCTTCTGCACATTTGTGAAACAAAAGAGTTAATGTGGGTGACATCATTCAAGAGAATTTGAGCACTGAAGCAACATTGCATGTCGTTTATTGTCATCAATCCTATTTTTCATGGGAGGAGCAAGCATATGAAAGACTATCATTTCATTCATTGCCTGATCCAAAAGGCTCTTATTCATACTCCACATGTTTCATGTGGCGATAAAATTGTAGATATCACGATTCACACCCAACTTCTTCGATCGTTGTGCTTCCTAAGTTAAGCATGTGTAATATCTATATCCCAATTTGAGGGGTCTTTTGTGATAACAAAGAGTGGGACGTCAATTTTATCTTTCTTGCACTCTGGCTATTATCATCATTTCCGGTTCGTATTTTTCTATCACCAAATATTTTTCCTTTTTCATATTAACTGCATTCAAGACGATTTAGACCTCGCAAAGAACAGAATTAACTGCGAACAAGAGCCGCAAAAGCGCAAACAATAAGCGGCGGCGTACCCGATTCAACAGATCGCTGATACCGATGATTACTAGAAGGAGCATACAAACCTGAGAGAGATGGCCCTTGGCAACGAGGCGGCGGACGCTCGATGCGACGGCGGCGGCTGCCCTGTCGAGGGCCTCGGGGTCGGCGTCGAGGAGCCAAACCTCGAAGCCCGCGACGGTGGCAAGCTGGGCGATACCGGACCCCATCTGTCCACCTCCGATCACCGCCACCACCTCCGATCCCGTCCAACCCGCAGCCGACGCCATTGCCGAGAACGGAGCCCAGTGCGAGTTGCGTTTAATAGAAGGGAACGACAAAAGGGAACTGAGAAAAAAAGAAATCAGCTAATCCTTGGCACTTGTCTCAAGGAAATAATATTACCTAGTTATTATATTACGATTATTGTATTAAGAGATTTTTACCCCCAAGAATTTTATAAACGTTATAAATTTGGTCATCGATCTTTGAAATATCGATATTCCTCCTTTGACCTCATAAACTTATTAACCCTTACCGAACAGACCTTTGGGTTTGCAACCCTCTACTTTTACACTGACAGTCGTTTTGTCACGGGTGAATATCCTATTTTACTCCCAATTTGTAGACCGTTGGAGGTGAATGTCCTTAACATGCCCTTCACTTTCGCAACGGCTCTATTAAGCTTCAACCACCTTATTTGAGAGTCTCACATTGTGAGATTTATTTCAACCTGGGAGTATGGAAAGATCACAAAAGAATTTTTTTGCTACATGTCCAAGAGATAAGATCGTCATGAAGAGAACCACCTTGAGAAAATTTTATTGTTGGGTTAAGAGTGTTTCTCAACAAGTATTACATGAATGTTTATATTACAAAAATCATATTTGACATGATTTCTAGATTATAAGATGGAGCAGGTCTCCGCCTCTAGTGTCTCCGGCAACGATCGAGTTAGATGCGAATGTTGAAGCTTTGTTGTGGTGAAGACATCTTCGAGACCATGGAGTAAGGGGAGGAAATTATATACATGTACGGATCGAAATTTTGAATTTTTTTGGCTGGATCGACAACGACATCCCCAATGATCATACCTCCCAAGAAAGAAAAGAATATGGATTTACTATTATTGCAAGAGTTAGGTAAGTTGAACGAAGAATTGAAGATGATAAAATGTGAGCTTTGCAAATACAAGAGTGCAAAACAAGAACATATACTTTCATGTAAAGGTCTTATCAATTTGTGCACGTGTATTCCTCGAAACTAAACTCGTGTAGAATGTCTTGAGAAGAATTGAATGTATTACATCAATGTGAGGGGAGTGTCCTTGTTCATATGCTCTCATCCTTATATTGTATTGTCAGTTGAAGTCAATCTCAAGTACTTGAAATTTGATCTGCAATGCAACCATAATAGAACTCTTGATTTGTATGCATTCATTCACAGACTATCATCAACACAATATGTCCATGTTGTTCATACCACAAGTAAGTCTAAGCTATTATTTATATCACACATTGAATACAAAAATCTCCCAAATTACACAACAAGTAAATCCAAAAAAACAACACTCCAGATCAAGAAGTAGGTTATGTAGGTGTTGTCCAAATCATCAAGCTTCTACCCAAAATATGGATCACTTCATCAAAATTCTGCCCAAAAAAGAATAGTTCTCTAATTAGTACCCCTGCTTAGAAACCAAAAAGTCCAAGTAGAAGCTGTCATATGTAAACTCGTGCAAGTAGAATTGATAACTTCAAAATTGGAATCCAATCAGACCTTCCAAAAGTGCTTGCTAGAAACTCCTAAGATTATGGGTAATCACTGAGCTGCAAATACCTGAAAATGTAATTTGACCTTAAGAAATTATCCAACAAAGAAAATCCAAAATGTTGTGGGATTTTTACCTCATTTGACAATGATGGGGCCATCTTCTCCACTTCGTGTCGCTTTCTTCATGTGACACATCTTCGTGATGCTTGGACCAGACTCCATAGAAACGTTGGTGGTCCTCTGAAATGCTCTTGCCCTAATAGCTACTCCACTGCAAAGAGCAATGAATCATCAAAAAAAGAAGACACAAATTTGAATATGCGGTCCACCAAATGATTCCAATATGGCATACCTTCGCACTCACTAGTAGAAGACTGCTGAGTACGGATTCTTTCACTTAAATGTTCCATGGATGCTCGCATTTGGGTTCATCTTACGATTCATTCTCATCAGCTTTTGTTCATGGATTTGTCGGGTTTTTCATGTGTTTCTGTGATGAATAAAAGGATCACACCTCGTGCATTTGTGCTGGGTCTTTTTCTTCTTGTCCCTTGCTCTTATTTGATTCTTATTTGGCCTTCCTGGAGGCCTCATGGAGTGCAGAGGTAATACCTTGTATGTTAATTTAATGGGTGTTCAGCATGACTTATCGGGTAAGGGGGCGATTGACTCCTTATAGGTCCTTCGATAACGGGTTATGCTATAGTAATTGGATAAGTAGTCATCCCAATTCACATTTCGCAAACATGAGATGGAGGCACAAGCTTGTGTGCAAGGCAAGCCAGAGACCTCTCATCACCTACATATGCATTGCTTTGCAATAAAATCACAGACATTACGACCAGTAGGACATCCCACCTCTACGCTGCTCTCACTTGACCTCCTTACGAGGTACCCCTGTAGATTCTTGGTTGAGGTCCTTACGTAGTCTAGTGCAGTAGATACCATCACTCCTTACATTTTTCCTCCTCTCAATCTAAGCTCTTCTAATGTTGTCATCATTTTCCGTCAAATCCAATCTATCATATCACATATTGGAATGTGGCGGGCATCGTTACTCCACGAATTGAAAGACTTACTTAAATTGTTGGTGATGTAGTGGCAGTGACCTACCATGCTGAAATGGGATCTCGATCATATCTGATTAATTACTATCATGTAGTCACTTGTATTAGCTTTTTGAAACGCTTTCATCCAATGTAGGAATTGTTTTGATTCTGGTTGCTGACCATAATGTATGCTCTAATTCACTCCCTGGAAACTTCATCTTGAAGTTCTTGTAAACGTGGTGCATACAAGCCCTATGCTCCGCACATGGAAATTTATATTTCACTACACTCTCCAGCCCCTTTTGACCATCTGAGATTATTGTTAGACCATTTCCTTCGTCACATTGGATAGTCTCGTCCAAATGCTTCAAGAACGAATTCCACGTTACATTGGACTCGTTCTCTACGACCGTGAAGGCAACTAGAAAGAGCACGTTTGATGCATCTAGGGCAATAGCTGACATGAGTGTTCCCAAGTACTTGCCCCTTCAAGTGCATTTATGTAAACCAAAGAAAGGGTCTACATCCAAACATGTACCCATTTTTGTTAGCTTTAAAAGAGATGAAACATCTGAGGAGTCATCCTCCTCTAAGAAGTAGTGTATGACACTAGTGGGATCACCCTCCTCGACACCACCCTCATTCTCACCATCACCTACGGCCACCCCTTCAGTCCCACGATCACCCATTGGCACACCCTGTCTCATGATCGCTCACATGCACACCCTCAGTTCCACCATCACCCACACCCTCCATCCCACCTGAAGGATATGGTTAGATCCTCAAGCGCATCACGGAAGCGTGAGCGTCATATCAAATACGACGAGGAGCGACTAGTCGGACTAGTTGCTCGATGCAGTGGAATTTAAAAAAATTTCATGCGACAAACCACATGATCCAAGAACGCTTCTCGGATCATTTCGTCTAAATCACAAACAAGTAATAGGATTACCTCTTGAAGCGTGTTTGCGATCGAGTCTCTAAACGAATAGACCTCCTGTCTCAAGTCTGATCCGACGGAGGAGACGCTTGCGAGCGCGGGGATGAATCACGTGCTTCTCGCAATCCATGTTGATGATCCAAGCGGCGGATCTCTTGTTTTCGACACACGAGACCCAACGTCTTCTTCACGAGCGAGGCGCGCTGAAGGAGACGGAGATCCACGAGCAAATGATCAGGCAGCACAACGACGACATTGTGGCGATGGAGACTCTCTCTAGGGCATCCATGGTGGACGACCATGAGAGGAAGAGAGAATAGGCGTGTAGAGAGAAAGAGAGAGAGAGAGATGTGCTTCAATAGCATGTATTGAGAGAGCATGGTATGCATCTATATTTATAGGGTTTTGGGATCCATGGATCTCAATCCATGGGACATATAAAATTAATGGATGAGATTGATTTATGTCTAATCCAATGGTCAGGATTGTGGTTGGTAAAAGCCAACAACTTGTGATTTAATTTAGATCAAATATATTTGATAAATTAAATACAAATCAAGCATAAATTAAACCAATAAAATAAAGGAGACAATCATCATGGAGATTGCTTCTCCTATTGGAACAAGGTGGACGGCCACTTGTTTCCAATTGGAGGCAATCTCATGAGATCTCATGAGATTGCATATCTCCTTGAAAATCTCCATTATTTATTCCAACAACTTTTGTTGAGATTTATTCTTAAAAAAATAATTCATAATTAATTTTGAGAATATTGCAATCTTGCCATTGGAAATTTGTGAATCACATTCACAACACAAAACAAAATATAATTTACATTTTCAATTAATTATACAATGTGTATCCAATACACATTAATAATTAATCAACAAATATAAATTATAGTTAGCTCTCTCTAATACATTATAAATTATATTTATAATATATTATTAATAATTGGATATTACTATCCACATTATTCTTATCCACAATAATTAAATCACATTTAATTATATTGGATAACTTATTCTCATGTTCCCAAATAATATGAATCACATTCACATTATTCACATCTTTGATAATCAAATCGCATTTAATTATCTAAGATAACTTTCCTTATAATATGAATCAAATTCATATTATTCATGATAATTAAATCACATTTAATTATCCATTTTCTCAATGCTCGGATACATATATCAACAACAGAATTATCCATGAACTCTTTCAAGGATAATGCGCTTTCTCCATGAATACTTGGAGATAAGGACAGGGCGATTGTATTGTTCCACGTATAGTGACTTGGATATTGAGATTACATCTCAAATCCAGATCTCGGGCCTCCCATAGATGCTTGATTAAATCAAGACCACAAATCTAATCTTCTCATTGCATCTGAATCACATCCAAATCAATGTCCAACATTTGGATCAAGATCAGATTACTTCTTTACTGAGAGGAGTCACTAAAATCCAGACCCGTTTCATCACTCCCTAGGAATGGAAGCATCATGGTTATACAATCGTTTATGATCACATCACCCTCAGGTATTCCCAATACCTGTACATCCTACATACTGGAAGACTCAGAATAAACCCGAAGTATCAGATCAACTTTATATTGTCTACTTCAGGGTTTTATCAGTAAGTTTCTCATTTTGATCATTGGGAGTTGGTATCGATCATATACTTTCCAAAAGCATATATCATACCTAGGTCTTGATCATATACTTTCCAAAAGTATATATCAAACCTACAAATTCAGTCCAGCTTCCAAAGTGAGACGACCGTGCGCACGGAATTTGATTCTTCCCAATATCTCATGAGTGAGCTCATGTCTTCCGATTCAGTAGTGAACATGTATGATCCCTTTGAGAGATCGTATTACTCATATGCCCTTATATGCACACTAGCGCGCCGGTGTATAGACCTTGATTAGGTCATCAACCTATTGGTCTGCCAAATGTACATACTCGGACATATAGTAACACATCTGTCTCCGATCAGAGGATGCGTACCTATATCATGACAGCATACGATATAGGACTTTGGTTATCTCGATCTCGTTAAATCAACTCTTTGACCTAACTAATCTGACACATCAGAATCTCTATTTCTATACAGAGGACCTGCATCAAGAGGTCGGGCAGATATCAGCCTAACTGAGAAAGGATTGCCATCTCCTACTCAGGCTGGAGATCATCTCTTAATAATCATTTGACGATGCTTGATGAATCCTCAATCTAACTCATTAGATATTCATCTACGCACCAGCCTCTATGATTCAATAATTGAATCAACAGTTGTATGATCATTAAGATGGTCATGGTACATAACCCTAATTGTACTAAAGGACCTATTATGCAAATTATGTATTCTTCATTTCAGATTAGGGAATGATATTTGCAATAACATTTATTGCATAATGGCTCGTCGTGGGCTCTCATGTCCAATAATCTCCCATTAGCCCAAAGAGTCATTAATTGGCTAATCATTTAAACCCACACCCATGTGACAATCATAGGCTATTTAGAAAATAGCTAGGTAAGCTGATCAGTCACTCTGTTCTCAAGAGACTATGCCAAGTCCTTTTACGGCACTTGCATATCCCCTAGTAACAGTGCTCGCATCCAATGCGAATGTTGCTTCTTATGCAACCAATACTCAATTTTGTTATAGTGTCCTTGACACTTTAGCTCGATAATTATTATAACCAGTATGTCCATAATCCTTATCAGAATGCCTTTACTCATGGAGATCTCTATCTCCTAAGGTATCTATAGTTAAGATCCTTATAGATCACTATCTACAAGGTCTTAAACTTTTGAAGATAAAACTTTGAGATCACTATCTCTGAGTTTCATCATCTTTGAAGATATTGTTATTACTGCAATCAAGTGTTTTATCTCCATAGTAGGATTAGTAACAGATTACTATTCCCACTGCATGGCAGACATCTGGCTCTTTTGCACATCTAGCATACACTCAGCTTCTCGTAACTGATGCACAAGTGCAAGCACTTCTAGCATTCACTTCCTCAACTCTCTGAGGTGTTATCCCTTTAGATAGGTCAGTACCATATCTTAAGGGAAGGAAGCCTTTCTTGGAATTTTCCAGAAAATGGAATAAGTCCAAGGTGCACTACTAATGTGATGGTCCCAATATCCTCTTCTCTTTGACGAATTCAGAACTAAGATGGGATTTTATCACTTGTGCCCCTCCGAGATATCGCAATATCAGCTATGCCCCTATCTTTTTGGTAATATCAGTTGTGCCCCTCACTTCTTGCTAATTTTTCACTTGTGTCCTTCCCTCAGATTGACCGTCAAAAAATTAAAACAACCATGGTTTATTCAACCATGGTGTGGTTAAGAAGGGTATTATGGTCAGAATAAAATCAGAAGAAATAAGGAGGAGGGGTAGAGCATGGGGCTGGAGAGGTTGGGCTGGAGAGGTTGGAGCATGAAGAAGGGGGTGTCAAATGACCATTTAACCTTTTTTTAAAAAATAATTCCACTTATGTCCTCAAAGTTAACGTCCGTTTGCACTGTGGATGGACGGCCACTTTGTTGGAAATGCGAGCCCACGGCGAGCCATTATGCAATAAATGTTGTTGCAATTCACTCCTTGATCTGAAATGAAGAATACATAATTTGCATAATAGGTCCCTTAGTACAATTAGGGTTATGTACCATGGCCATCTTAATGATCATACAGCTGTTGATTCAATTATTGAACCATAGAGGCTGGTGCTTAGATGAATATCTAATGAGTTAGATTGAGGACTCATCAAGCACCGACAAATTTTTATTAAGAGATGATCTCCAGCCTGAGTAGGAGATGGCAATCCTATCTCATTGAGGTTGATATCTGACCGACCTCTTGATGTAGGTCCTCTGCATAGGAATAGAGATTCGGAGGTGTCGGATGAGTTAGGTCAAAGAGTTGACTTAACGAGATCGAGATAACCAAAGTCCTATATCGTATGCTGTAACGATACAAGCACACATCCTCTGACCGGAGACAGATGTGTTACTATATGTCTGAGTATGTACATTTGGCAGACCAATAGGTTGATGGCCTAATCAAGGTCTATACACCGGCGCGCTGGTGTGCATAAAAAGGGCATATGAGTAATACGATCTCTCAAAGGGATCATACAGGTTCACTACTGAACCGGAAGACATGAGCTCACTCATGAGATATTGGGAAGAATCAAATTCCGTGCGCACGGTCGTCTCGCTTTGGAAGCTTGACTGAATTTGTAGGTTTGATATATACTTTTGGAAAGTATATGATCAAGACCTAGGTATGATATATGCTTTTGGAAAGTATATGATCGATACCGACTCCCAATGATCGAATGAGAAACTTACTGATAAAACCCTGAAGTAGACAGTGTAAAGTTGATCTAATACTTCGGGTTTATTCTGAGTCTTCCAGTATGCAGGATGTACAGGTATTAGGAATACCTGAGGGTGATGTGATCATAAACGGTTGTATAACCATGACGCTTCCATTCCTAGGGAGTGATGAAACGGGTCTGGATTTTAGTGACTCCTCTCAGTAGAGAAGTAATCTGATCTTAGTCCAAATGTTGGACATTAATCTGAATGTGATTCAGATTCAATGAGAAGATTAGATTTGCGGCCTTGATTTAATCAAGCATCTATGGGAGGCCCGAGATCTGGATTTGAGATGTGATCTCAATATCCATGTCACTATACGTGGAACAATACAATCGCCCTGTCCTTATCTCCAAGTATTCGCGGAGAAAGCGCATTATCCTTGAAAGAGTTCATGGATAATTCTATTGTTGATATATGTATCCGAGCATTGAGAAAATGGATAATTAAATGTGATTTATTTATCATGAATAATATGAATTTGATTCATATTACAAGGAGAGTTATCTTAGATAATTAAATGTGATTTGATTATCAAAGATGTAAATAATATGAATGTGATTCATATTATTTAGCACATGAGAATAAGTTATCCAATATAATTAAATGTGATTTAATTATTATGGATAATAATAATGTGGATAGTAATATCCAATTATTCATAATATATTATAAATGTGATTTATAATGTATTGGAGAGAGTTAAATATAATTTATATTAGTAGATTAATTATTAATGTGTATTGGATACACATTGTCTAATTAATTGAAAATATAAATTACATTTTGTTTTGGGTTGTGAATGTGATTCACAAATTTCCAATGGCATGATTGCAATGTTCACAAAATAAATTGGATTTATTTTTGTGAAATAATATTCAACAAAAGTTGTTGAGAAATATTAGAGAGAATTATGAGATAATGCAATCTCATATAATAGGAGAGGCATCCACCTTCCATATAGGAAGAGTGGACGGCCACAATTCCCACAAGGAATGTGGTGGCCGTCCACCCCTCTTATGGAAGGAGGCTTGCCTCCTTTCTTATTTCTCTAATTGAGATTGATTTAATATAAATCAAATTATATTCTACACATATTTGATTTTTATTAAATTAATTGTTGTTGGTTTTTACCAACATAAATCTTAGCCATTGAAAGAAACACAATCAATGAGAACCATTGGATTTGTGTTGTCCCATGGATTGAGATCCATGGATCCCAAAACCCTATAAATAGAGAGGCATAGCCATGCTCTCTCTTTACACACACAATGCTTGAGAAGCATCTCTCTCTCTCTCTCTTTCTCTCTAGAGGTCAGCCCTCTCTCTCCCTCTCATGGCCGTCCACCATGGATGCCATGGAGAGGTTCTCCATCACCGCGGCATCGTCGTTATGCTGCTCGTTCTTCTGCTCGTGGATCTCCGTCTCCTTCGGTGCGCCTCGCTCGTGAAGAAGACGTCGGATCTCGTGTGTCGAGATCAGGAGATCCGCCGCTTGGATCATCAACTTGGATTGCGAGAAGCACGCGGTTCATCCCCGCGCTCGCAAGCGTCTCCTCCGTCGGATCGGACTTGAGATAGGAGGTCTCTTCGTTTAGAGACTCGATCGCAACCACGCTTCAAGAGGTAATCCTATTACTTGTTTGTGGTTTAGACGAAACGATTCGAGAAGTGTTCTTGGATCATGTGGTTTCGTCGTATAAAATTTTTTAAATTCCGCTGCATCGAGCAACTAGTCCGACTAGTCGCTCTTCGTCGTATTCGATACGACGCACATGCTTCCGTGATGCGCTTGAGGATCTAACCATATCCTTCAAGTGGTATCAGAGCCAGGTCGACGGTTTCGAATAGTGATTCGTTAACCAAGGACGACTTGGGTTCGCTAAGGTCGCGAAAGTTTTCATCGCATTTGATTTCGCAGATCTGTTTAGTAAATAAATTCGGCACTGTTTAAATGGTTTAAACACGAATTTTATACTTGTATTATGTTCCCCATTAAATAAGGAAACCATAGGATCTGAGTTTGCGTAAATCGGATTTCGTATGCTCGAGATATGGTCGTTTTAATGAACATGTATGCACTGTTGCGGGAAATGTGAATCTGAACGTGATTAAAATGTTAATTACTGTTTAGACTTGCCTCAAAATGCGTGAAACATCACTTAGGTTCTGTCCTAAATCAAATTAGCAAACTTTAGAAATTGACTTTGCTTAATTTGGATTTAATATGATTGAGATATGCCAATTTTAGTAAGTAGGGGTCACTGCTGAAATTGCTTTCCTAATCTAGAACCAAGTGATTGTCAATTAGTGAAATTAATTGTTAATTTCGTGAAATAATCTTGAAAAATATTTGTGAAATATTGAAACATGATTATTTGCCTAATTGACTTGGCCCCAACCAATTAGTTGATTAGATTTGATCTAAACCTTAATTGGATTTACAATCATCAAACTTCTTGCTTGAATAGGACTTGGGAATTTGCCTAGCAAATTTCCTTAAAATCAAAATTGTTTTGATTACTATATGGTATAATTTCGGTTGAAGAACCGATGATCATCTCAAGTACAAAATAATCAATTTGGCATTATCCTTTCCCGAGGTGGATATGGTGTCTAGTCGGGGATCGCTGGTCAGCGGGTTGCAACGTATGTGGTCCGCCCCACTCCCGTCGGTACTGGCCATGACAGCGGGTAGGGCCGGGATAATGTCCGAGGGATTATGATGTATTTTTCTAATTATTAAAATTCGAATTAATACGTACTTTGAGAATAATATCATATATGTATATTCAAGCATAAAATTAAGTTTGATTGATTAAATTGGATTGATAATTAATTTAATATGATTAAGTTAATTATATCCAATTGAGATTACTCTAATATGATTAGAGTTAATAATTCCCTTGGAAGAATTAATTATATGAATGTGATTCATAGTAATTAATTAAATTTGAATAAGAGGTGGAGGATCACATAAGTGACATCCATGGTCTCCCGTCAAGGCGAAGGGTTTCCGTCGCCAGGGATTGTATATAGGAGATGCATGTACGTAGTGACAGCTCCTATATACAAGCGCATCTGGATCGGACTCTTTGCTTCTCGAAAGAGTAAGGCCGTATGCGTAGTGACCCCAATATCGGATCCTCATATTATTGGGGCGATATTGGATTGCGCATAGCGAGTTCTATTCCTGTTGACGGTTGGTTCAATTAACGACGGGTCAACATCACCTTAGGGGTGGTGGGCCCGGGTGTTAAAGACCGAATTGGGAAATGCAAGTTGGACTTGCAAGGCGGAATGTGTTCCCGCTTCTCTTTATTGGAGTTGCAGTTTCTCATATTATTGGGATGTAACAAAGATAAAGAGGAGATCCCAGATCTTGCTGAGATATAATGGTAAGTATATCTCTTACATTGAAAGTGATTAAGGGAATGAACTTTCATTGTTGACATGGCAAGACAACTTTGATATAAAATTCCTAATTCAAAGTAAAACATGTATATATATAAATATATACACTCATGCAAATTTTTTATTTCAGATAATCCTTCATTAAACCCACTCAATATTATACTCAATGATAACCAGTAAATATCGTGGATTGAACCCTATAATCCAGATATTGTACTTGCAATTGGACACACAATGTATGTGGTTGCAATGTGCAAGTTTCCTCATAACAATGAGAAGTGATAATTAAATAGACAATAGGACTAAAACCCTAGGGTTTGTATGTCTCTATAAGTCTTGATCTTATCGAATGTACTTTTGAAGTGACATGTCGATGATGATCGTAATTATCAAATTAATCCTTATAAAATAAATAAAGATATTCTGGCATATATATGTGCTCTTGACATTTAATCATGAATGACATGGTTCTCTACATCATGTAGAATGGTAGCTCTATTAGAGATAATGTATTCAAATTGTTTGAATACCTACATGAACCGATGCTTCAGAGAGTTTAGATGGATGTAGATGATGAGTGTCATCATTCTACTGTCTATACTCTAGTCATTCATGAAGCTTCATAATATTCATATTATATGAACTTAAATGAAGCTTGTATAAATGTTGAAATACTCTTATATTGAAATTTTTGATTTTAACATGAGAGATCCTTGGTCTTGAGCAAAGGTTGCTTATAGACAAAGGGAGTGCAGTGGAAGCATGGGTTGGACCCAAGTAAGAGGTATAGTCAAAGAGTTGACTGTACTTCTGTGACTTCCATATGACATCCAAAGAGTTGGATGAATGCCAATACTGCAATAAGTTGATGTGTTGATAGTATGACTATCAAGTCTGTCTAGAATCCTCAGAAAAGGACTCGGATGGAGCATCAGTATAATCTACATATAATCATTGATATTGACTTACTTATTTGATAAGATAAAGTCTAATAATTGTATCTCAAATTCTCTAATGACACTTGCAATTGGTTGCATATGTATTAGAAATTTGATCTTAAGGTTTATTGGTCATCCATGTTGAAAGTGATGCAAGTGTTGCAACAATTTCCATGAGATCAATAGACTTCATATTTTCAGTGGGAGCCCTTAGTCTTAGAGAATGTCTCTATGACCTAGATATTAGAATACACTCATTGTTTATTTCTAATTGTTGGATATGAACATGAATTCTGTAATAAATCTATCATAAAGAGTTATGATGGAAATATTTCAGATAGTAATCTAAAAATCTAGAGGACTCTATTAAATTAGAAAATTATTGAATGGTTCATTAAGACTTCTAATACTGAAAATTAAACCTTTAAAAGATCAATAGGAGGATAAAGATCATTTGACAATGATCTGGCATCAAATTTTGGACATGTGTCTGTTGATGAAATCAATGGACTGGTAAGACATGAAACTTTAGATTGTCTAAAGATTCAAATCTCACATACTTGTGAATATTGTCTAATACATCCTTCCTTGGGAAAGGTGTAAGATGCCTAGGTATTAAGGATCTCATACATATTGATGTATGCAGATCATCTATATCATAGTAAACATTATGGATATGTGATATCTGTTAATGATTATGTATGATATGAGATCTCTTCTCTTCACCTAAGAAACCTTTGAAATGTTCAAAGATTTCGCAATTTTGGTTTAGAACCAAAGTTTGAAGGAAGATGAAATGAATTCGATCTAACCAAGGTAGCCCGTACCTATTGGATGAATTCAAGAAATACCTTATGGAGATATGAATATCATTCCTATCTCAATCCTCCTAATGAACCTTAACTCAAAGGAGTTGTAGGGAGATACAATTGATCATGTGTGACATGATTTAATCAATGATTAATCCTAGCATAATTATCTCTTAAGTTTCCAAGATATATATGTAGTAGAGACTGCATTATATACTTAATAAGGTTCCATGCAAGTAAGCTAGAATCTAGCACTAGAGAGTGCTACTTCATTAGGAAAATTAAGGATGGTATTGGATACCTACTTTATGACCTTGAGATTCTTAAAAGATCTCATCTTTGAGAATATGATTCTTATAGGATGACTCTCTGGAGAATCAAGATGAAAATGAAATAAAGGAACTCATTTAATCTTGAAAAGATAATGAGGCTCCTGAAATCGGAAACTGAAATAGATAATTAAAGATGAAACATTAATACCTCTTCAAATAAGTTTGAGGATGGATTCCATGTGTCAGTTAAATCTGAAAATGATCGGACTACATGTGATGAAGCTCCTGAGGATCATGACATGGAAGGATGGATGTTAGCAATAAAAGTCTAATGTAGACTTCATATACAAGTGTTGTATATGGACCCTCGAGGATCCACCTATATGGGTCAGACCCATTAAGGTGTAAATGGATCTTCAAGAGAAAGAGGGAACCTGATGAGAAGGTAGAGACCTTCAAAGCACGGTTCGTAGCCATGAGCTACACATCGAAGAGAAGGCATCGCTTGCGATAAGACTTGCTCTACAGTGACCTTGCTTTAACCCATCAGAATATTGCTAACTATAGCTGCACAACTTGACTATGGCATCTTCATGATGTGAGTCAAGATTGCATTCCTCTATGAATACCTCTCTGAGGACATTCATATGAAGTAGCCCCAGGGCTTCATGGTTGAGGAAAGCAAGGTGAGCAAGAACTCCATCTTTGGACTCAAATAAGTTTCTTGTAGTTGGAACATAAGATTTAATGAAATTATAAATGTTATGATTTCAGATAAAATCTTGATGAACCATGTGAAGCTTAGTGGGAGTGCCATTGTGTTCATCGTGCTAAATGTAGATATTATTCTAATCATTTGGAATGATATAAGAATAAATAATAAGTGTTTTATAATTTGGTTGTTCCATACCTTGAGATACGATCTCAAGGATACCTCTTAGATCTTAATTCCGAAGTCGTTCAGAAGCAAAGAGAAGATGGTATTGGGACTGTCGCATTAGTAGTACACCTTGGACTTATTCCATTTTCTGGAAAATTCCAAGAAAGGCTTCCTTCCCTTAAGATGTGGTAGTGACCTGTCTAAAGGGATAGCACCTCAAAGAGTTGAGGAAGTGAATGCTAGAACTGCTTGCACTTGTGCATCAGTTATGAGAAGCTCGGTATATGCTAGATGTGTACAAGAACCAGATGTCTGCCATGCAGTGGGAGTAGTAAACTGTTACTAATCCTACTATGGAGATAAAACACTTGATTGTAGTAATAACAATATCTTCAAAGATGATAAAACTTAGAGATAGTGATCTCAAGGTCTTATCTTCAAAAGTTTAAGATCTTGTAGATAGTGATCTATAAGGGTCTTGACTGTAGATACCTTAGGAGATAGAGATCTCCAGGAATGAAGGTATTCTAATAAGGATTATGGGAATACCGGTTATGATAATTAATAAGATGTAGTGTCAAGGACACTATAACCAACAAAATTGAGTATTGGTTGCATAGGATGCAACATTCGCATTGGATGCGAGCACTGTTACTAGGAGATATGCGAGTGCCGTAAAAAGACTTGGCGTAGTCTCTTGGGAACGGAGTGACTGATCAGCTTACCTAGCTATTTTCTAAATAGCCTATGATTGTCACATGAGTGTGGGTTTAAATGATTAGCCCATTAATGGCTCTTTGGGCTAGTGGGAGATTGTTGGAAATGCGAGCCCACGGCGAGCCATTATGCAATAAATGTTGTTGCAATTCACTCCTCGATCTGAAATGAAGAATACATAATTTGCATAATAGGTCCCTTAGTACAATTAGGGTTATGTACCATGGCCATCTTAATGATCATACAGCTGTTGATTCAATTATTGAACCATAGAGGCTGGTGCTTAGATGAATATCTAATGAGTTAGATTGAGGACTCATCAAGCACCGACAAATTTTTATTAAGAGATGATCTCCAGCCTGAGTAGGAGATGGCAATCCTATCTCATTGAGGTTGATATCTGACCGACCTCTTGATGTAGGTCCTCTGCATAGGAATAGAGATTCGGAGGTGTCGGATGAGTTAGGTCAAAGAGTTGACTTAACGAGATCGAGATAACCAAAGTCCTATATCGTATGCTGTCACGATACAGGCACACATCCTCTGACCGGAGACAGATGTGTTACTATATGTCTGAGTATGTACATTTGGCAGACCAATAGGTTGATGGCCTAATCAAGGTCTATACACCGGCGCGCTGGTGTGCATAAAAGGGCATATGAGTAATACGATCTCTCAAAGGGATCATACAGGTTCACTACTGAACCGGAAGACATGAGCTCACTCATGAGATATTGGGAAGAATCAAATTCCGTGCGCACGGTCGTCTCGCTTTGGAAGCTTGACTGAATTTGTAGGTTTGATATATACTTTTGGAAAGTATATGATCAAGACCTAGGTATGATATATGCTTTTGGAAAGTATATG
Organism: Ottelia alismoides; assembly: GCA_037367405.1. Lineage (NCBI taxonomy): Eukaryota > Viridiplantae > Streptophyta > Magnoliopsida > Alismatales > Hydrocharitaceae > Ottelia > Ottelia alismoides. The sequence continues at coordinate 207,019 of JAZKJV010000605.1, forward strand.
ATCGATACCGACTCCCAATGATCGAATGAGAAACTTACTGATAAAACCCTGAAGTAGACAGTGTAAAGTTGATCTAATACTTCGGGTTTATTCCGAGTCTTCCAGTATGCAGGATGTACAGGTATTAGGAATACCTGAGGGTGATGTGATCATAAACGGTTGTATAACCATGACGCTTCCATTCCTAGGGAGTGATGAAACGGGTCTGGATTTTAGTGACTCCTCTCAGTAGAGAAGTAATCTGATCTTAGTCCAAATGTTGGACATTAATCTGAATGTGATTCAGATTCAATGAGAAGATTAGATTTGCGGCCTTGATTTAATCAAGCATCTATGGGAGGCTCGAGATCTGGATTTGAGATGTGATCTCAATATCCATGTCACTATACGTGGAACAATACAATCGCCCTGTCCTTATCTCCAAGTATTCGCGGAGAAAGCGCATTATCCTTGAAAGAGTTCATGGATAATTCTATTGTTGATATATGTATCCGAGCATTGAGAAAATGGATAATTAAATGTGATTTATTTATCATGAATAATATGAATTTGATTCATATTACAAGGAGAGTTATCTTAGATAATTAAATGTGATTTGATTATCAAAGATGTAAATAATATGAATGTGATTCATATTATTTAGCACATGAGAATAAGTTATCCAATATAATTAAATGTGATTTAATTATTATGGATAAGAATAATGTGGATAGTAATATCCAATTATTCATAATATATTATAAATGTGATTTATAATGTATTGGAGAGAGTTAAATATAATTTATATTAGTAGATTAATTATTAATGTGTATTGGATACACATTGTCTAATTAATTGAAAATATAAATTACATTTTGTTTTGGGTTGTGAATGTGATTCACAAATTTCCAATGGCATGATTGCAATGTTCACAAAATAAATTGGATTTATTTTTGTGAAATAATATTCAACAAAAGTTGTTGAGAAATATTAGAGAGAATTATGAGATAATGCAATCTCATATAATAGGAGAGGCATCCACCTTCCATATAGGAAGAGTGGACGGCCACAATTCCCACAAGGAATGTGGTGGCCGTCCACCCCTCTTATGGAAGGAGGCTTGCCTCCTTTCCTATTTCTCTAATTGAGATTGATTTAATATAAATCAAATTATATTCTACATATATTTGATTTTTATTAAATTAATTGTTGTTGGTTTTTACCAACATAAATCTTAGCCATTGAAAGAAACACAATCAATGAGAACCATTGGATTTGTGTTGTCCCATGGATTGAGATCCATGGATCCCAAAACCCTATAAATAGAGAGGCATACCCATGCTCTCTCTTTACACACACAATGCTTGAGAAGCATCTCTCTCTTTCTCTCTTTCTCTCTAGAGGTCAGCCCTCTCTCTCCCTCTCATGGCCGTCCACCATGGATGCCATGGAGAGGTTCTCCATCGCCGCGGCATCGTCGTTATGCTGCCCGTTCTTCTGCTCGTGGATCTCCGTCTCCTTCGGTGCGCTTCGCTCGTGAAGAAGACGTCGGATCTCGTGTGTCGAGATCAGGAGATCCGCCGCTTGGATCATCAACTTGGATTGCGAGAAGCACGCGGTTCATCCCCGCGCTCGCAAGCGTCTCCTCCGTCGGATCGGACTTGAGACAGGAGGTCTCTTCGTTTAGAGACTCGATCGCAACCACGCTTCAAGAGGTAATCCTATTACTTGTTTGTGGTTTAGACGAAACGATTCGAGAAGTGTTCTTGGATCATGTGGTTTCGTCGTATAAAATTTTTTAAATTCCGCTGCATCGAGCAACTAGTCCGACTAGTCGCTTTTCGTCGTATTCGATACGACGCACACGCTTCCGTGATGCGCTTGAGGATCTAACCATATCCTTCACACTTACCCGAGAGAACAAGTGAAAAAATAGTAAGAAGTGAGGGACACGACTGATATTACCAAAAAGATAGGGGCATAACTGATATTGCGATATCTTGGAGGGGCACAAGTGATAAAATCCCAACTAAGAACTAAGAGGTATCCTTGAGATCGTATCTCAAGGTATGGAACAACCAAATTATAAAACACTTATTATTATCCTTATATCATTTCAAATGATTAGAATAATATTTACATTTAGCACGATGAACACAATGACACTTTCACTAAGCTTCACATGGTTCATCAAGATTTTTATCTGAAATCATAACATTTATAATTTCATCAAATCTTATGTTCCAACTACAAGAAGCTTGTTTGAGTCCAAAGATGGAGTTCTTTAGCTTGCACACCTTGCTTTCCTCAACCATGAAGCCCTGGGGCTACTTCATATGGATATCCTCAGAAAGGTATTCATAGAGGAATGCAATCTTGACTCACATCATTAAGATGTAATAGTCAAGTTGTACAGCTATGGTTAGCGATATTCTGATGGGTTTAAACATGGTCATTGAAGAGCAAGTCTCATCGCAAGCAATGTCTTCTCTTTGGTGTGTAGCTCATGGCTACGAACCATGCTTTGAAGGTCTCCACCTTCTCATCGGGTTCCCTCTTTCTCTTGAAGATCCATTTACACCTTAATGGGTATTACCTATATAGGTGGATCCTCAAGGGTCCATATACAAGACTTGTATATGAATCCTACATCAGAATTTTATTGCTAACATCCATCTTTCCATGTCATGATCCTCAGAAGTTTCATCACATGAAGTCCGATCATTTTCAGACTTAACTGACACATGGAATACATCCTCAAACTTATTTGAAGAAGTATTAGTGTTTCATCTTCAATTATTCTTTTAGTTTCCGATTTCAGGAGCCTCATTATCTTCTCAAGATTAAATGAGTTCCTTTACTTCATTTTCATCTTAATTTTTAAGAGAATCATCCTCTAAGAATCACATTCTCAGAGATGAAATCCTTTAAGAATATCAAGGTTATAAAGTAGGTATACAATACCATCCTTTATTTTCCTAATGAAGTAGCACTCTCTAGTGCCAGATTCCATCTTAATCACATGAAACCTTATTAAGGATATATATAATATCGTCTCTACCACATTTATATATATATATACCTGGAAACTAAGAGATAATTATGCTAAGATTAATCATTGATCAAATCATAATGTCACACATGATCAATTGTATCTCCCTACAACTCTATTGAGTTAAGGTTCATTAGGAGGATTGAGATAGGAATGACATTCACATCTTCATAAGGTATTCCTTGAATTCATCTAATGGGTACAAGCTACCTTGGTTAGATCAAATTCATTTCATCTTCCTTCAAACTTTGGTTCTAAACCAAAATTGTGAAATCTTTGAACATTTCAAAGGTTTCTTAGGTGAAGAGAAGAAATCTCATATCATACATAATCATCAATAGATATCACATATCCATAATGTTTACTATGATATATATGATTCACATACATCAATATGTATGAGATCCTGAATACCTTGACATCTTACACCTTTCCCAAAGAAGGGTGTATTGGACATTTTACTTTGAATACAATATTCATAAGTATGCAAGTTTTGAAATTTTAGACATTCTAAAGTTTCATCTCTTACTTATCCATTGATCTCATCAATAGACATATGTCCAAAACGTGATGCCAGATCATTTGTCAAATGATCTTTATCCTCCTATTGATCTTTAAAGGTTTAACTTTCAGTATTAGGAATTTTAATGAACCATTCATTAATTTTCTAATTTAGTGGAGTCCACTAGATATTAGATTACTATCTAAAATATCTCCATCATTACTCTATATGATAGGTTTATTCTAGAATTCATGTTTATTTCCAACATTTAGAAATAAACCATGAGTGTATTCTAATATCCAGGTCATAGAGACATTCTCTAAGACTAAGGGCTCCCACTGAAAATATGAAGTCTATTGATCCAATGGAAATTGTTGCAACAATTGCATCACACTTCCAACATGGATGACCATTAAACTTTAAGATCAAATTTCTAATATTCTAATACATATGCAACCAATTGCAAGTGTCATTAGAAGATTGAGATACAATTATTAGCCTTTATCTTATCAAATAAGTAAGTCAATTTCAATGATTATATGTAAATTATTCTGATTACTATCCGATTCCTTCTCTAAGGATTCCAGATAGATTTGATAGTCATACTATCAACACATCAACTTATTGCAGTATTGGCATTCATACAACTCTTTGGATGTCATATGGAAGTCATAGAAGTACAATCAACTCTTTGACTATACTTCTTTCTTGGGTCCAAACCATGCTTCCACTGCGCTCCCTTTATCTATAAGCAACCATTGCTCAAGACAAAGGATCTCTTATAAAAAATTTCAATATGAGAGTATTTCAACATTTATACATGCTTCATTCAGTTCATACAATATGAATATTATGAAGCTTCATGAATGACTAGAGTATAGATAGTAGAATGATGACACTCATTGTATCTACATCCATTTAAACTCTTAAAACTTAGGTTCAGGTAGGTACTCAAACAATTTGAATACATCATCTCCTATAAAGCCACCATTCTGCATAATGCAGAGAACCATGCCATTCATGATTATATGTCGAGAGCACATATGTATGCCAGAACATCTTCTTAGATTTTATAAGGATTATTTGATAATTACGATCATTATCGACATGTCACTTCAAAAGTACATTCGATGAGATCAAGACTTATAGAGACATACAAACCCTGGGTTTTAGTCCTATTGTCTATTCAATTATCATTCCTCATTATTATGAGGAAACTTGCACATTGCAACCACATACATTATGTATCCAATTGCAAGTATAATATCTGGATCATAGGTCTAATCCATGATATTCTACTGGTTATTCTTGAGTATAACATTGAGTGGGATTAAAGATGGATTATCTGAAATAAGAAATTTGCACAAATATATATATATATATAAAATATATAATTTACTTTGATTTAGAATTTTTTATATCAAAGTTGTCTTGCCATGTCAACAATGAAAGTTCATTCCCTTAATCACTTTCAATGTAAGAGATATACTTACCAGTATATCTCAAGCAAGATCTGGGATCTTCTTCCTTATCTTTGTTACATCCCAATAATATGAGAACCTGCAACTCGGATAAAAAGAAGCAGGAACACATTCCGCCTTGCAAGTCCAACTTGCATCTCCCAATTCGATCTTTAACACCCATGCCCACCACCCCTAAGGTGATGTTGACCCGTCATTAATTGAACCAATCGTCAACAGGAATACAACTCGCTATGTGTAATCCAATATCGCCCCAATAATACGAGGACCCGATATTGGGGTCACTATGCACGCGTCCTTACTCTTTCGAGAAGCGATGAGCCTAATCCAAATGGATTGTATGCAGGAGCTGTCACTTCGGACATGTGTTTCCTACATACAAAATATGGCGACGGAACCCTTCGCCTTGACGGGAGACCATGGATGTCACTTATGCGATCCTCCATATCATATTCAAATTCTAATTAATTATCATGAATCATATTCACATAATTAATTCTTCTAAGGGAAAATAACAACTTTATTCATAATAGAGTGTTTTTAATTGGATATAATTAACTTAATCATATTAAATTAATTTTCAATCCGATTCAATCAACAAACTTGATTTTACTTGAATATATGGTATTATCTAGAAATACGTATTAATTCGAATTTTAATAATTAGAAAAATACATCATGATCTCTCATGCATCATTTGTTCCCTACCCGCTGTCATCGCCAGTACCGGCGGGAGTGGGACGGATCGCATCCGGTGCAACCCGCTACCCCAGCGATCCCCGACTAGACACCATATCCGTCTCGGGAAAAAATAATGTCGAGTCAATCATTTTGTACTTGAGATGATCATCGGTTTTTCAACTGAAATTATACCATATAGTAATAATCAAAACATTTTTGATTATAAGAAAATTTGCTAGACAAATTCTCAATCCTATTCAAGGAAGGAGTTTGATGATCGTGTTCCCAATTATGATCTAGATCAAATCTAATCAATTAATTGGTTGAGGCCAAGTCAATTAAGGAAATAATCATAATTAAATATTTCTAAAATATTTTGCATAATTATTTCATGAAATTAACAATTAATTTCACTAATTGACAATCACATGGTTCTTGATTAGGAAAGTAATTTCAGCAGTGACCCCTACTTACTAAAAATAGCATATCTCAATCATTTAAATCCAAATTAAGCAAAGTAAATTTACAAAGCTTGCTAATTTATTTACAAAAGAACCTATATGATTTGCATGTATTTCAAGGTGTTTCTAAACAGTAATTAACTCCTTAATTATGTTCAGATTCGCAGTTCCTGTAACAATGAATATATGTTCATTAAAACGACCATATCTCGAGCAAACGGAATCCAAATTACGTAAAATCAGATCCTATGATTTCCTTATTTAATGGGGAACAAAATCCAAGTTTTAAGTTCGTGTTTAAATAATTTAAATAGGGCCGAAAATAATCACAAAACAGAGATACGAAAATGAAACGAGATAAAACTTTCGCAACCCTAACGAACCCAAGTTGCCTTCGGTTTTATGGATCGTATCCAAAACCTTCAACCTGGCCTTGATACCACTTAAATGATATGCTTAGATCCTCAAGCGCATCACGGAAGCGTGAGCGTCGTATCAAATACGGCGAAGAGCGATTAGTCGGACTAGTTGCTTGACGCAACGGAATTTAAAAATTTTTCATGCGACGAAACAACATGATCGAAGAACGCTTCTCGGATCGTTACATCTAAACCACAAACAAGTAATATGATTACCTCTTGAAGCGTGGTTGCGATCGAATATCTAAACGAAGAGACCTCCTGTCTCAAGTTCGATCCGACGGAGGAGACGCTTGCGAGCACGGGGATGAATCGTGTGCTTCTTGCAATCCATGTTGATGATCCAAGCGGCAGATCTCCTAATCTCTACACACGAGATCCGACGTCTTCTTCACGAGCGAGGCACACCGAAGGAAACGGAGATCCACGAGCAAATGATCGGGCAGCATAACGACGATGCTGCGGCGACGGAGACTCTCTCTAGGGCATCCATGGTGGACGACCATGAGAGGAAGAGAGAATAGGCGTGTAGAGAGAAAGAGAGAGAGATGTGCTTCAATAGCATGTATTGAGAGAGCATGGTATGCCTCTCTATTTATAGGGCTTTAGGATCCATGGATCTCAATCCATGGGACATATAAAATCAATGGATGAGATTGATTTATGTCTAATCCAATGGTTAAGATTGTTGTTGGTAAAAGCCAACAACTTGTGATTTAATTTAGATCAAATATATTTGATAAATCAAATACAAATCAATCCTAAATTAATCCAATAAAATAAAGGAGACAATCATCATGGAGATTGCATCTCCTATTGGAAAAAGGTGGACGACCACTTGTTTCCAATTGGAGGTAATCTCATGAGATCTCATGAGATTGCATATCTCCTTGAAAATCTCCATTATTTATTCCAACAACTTTTGTTGAGATTTATTCTTCAAAAAATAATTCATAATTAATTTTGAGAATATTGCAATCTTGCCATTGGAAATGTGTGAATCACATTCACAACCCAAAACAAAATATAATTTACATTTTCAATTAATTACACAATATGTATCCAATACTTATTAATAATTAATTAACAAATATAAATTATAATTAACTCTCTCTAATACATTATAAATCATATTTATAATATATTATTAATAATTGGATATTACTATTCACATTATTCTTATCCACAATAATTAAATCACATTTAATTATATTGGATAACTTATTCTCATGTGCCCAAATAATATGAATCACATTCACATTATTCACATCTTTTATAATCAAATCAAATTTAATTATCTAAGATAACTCTCCTAATAATATGAATCAAATTCATATTATTCATGATAATTAAATCACATTTAATTATCCATTTTCTCAATGCTCGGATACATATATCAAAAATAGAATTATCCATGAACTCTTTCAAGGATAATGCGCTTTATCCGCGAGTACTTGGAGATAAGGACTAGGCGATTGTATTGTTCAACGTATAGTGACTTGGATATTGAGATTACATCTCAAATCCAGATCTCGGACCTCCCATAGATGCTTGATTAAATCAAGACCGCAAATCTAATCTTCTCATTGCATCTGAATCACATCCAGGTCCATGTCCAACATTTGGATCAAGATCAGATTACTTCTCTACTGAGAGGAGTCACTAAAATCCAGTCCTGTTTCATCACTCCTTAGGAATGGAAGCGTCATGGTTATACAATCGTTTATGATCACATCACCCTCATGTATTCCCAATACCTGTACATCCTGCATACTGGAAGACTCGGAATAAACCCGAAGTATCAGATCAACTTTATACTGTCTACTTCAGGGTTTTATCAGTAAGTTTCTCATTTTGATCATTGGGAGTTGGTATCGATCATATACTTTCCAAAAACATATATCATACCTAGGTCTTGATCATATACTTTCCAAAAGTATATATCAAACCTATAAATTCAGTCAAGCTTTCAAAGCGAGACGATCGTGCGCATGGAATTTGATTCTTTCCAATATCTCACGAGTGAGCTCATGTCTTCCGATTCAGTAGTGAACCTGTATGATCCCTTTGAGAGACCGTATTACTCATATGCCTTATATGCACACCAGCGCGCCAGTGTATAGACCTTGATTAGGACATCAACATATTGGTCTGCCAAATGTACATACTCAGATATATAGTAACACATCTGTCTTCGGTCAGAGGATGCGTACCTATATCATGACAGCATACGATATAGGACTTTGGTTATCTCGATCTCGTTAAATCAACTCTTTGACCTAACTAATCTGATACCTCAGAATCTCTATTCCTATGCAGAGGACCTGTATCAAGAGGTCGGTCAGATATCAGCCTAACTGAGAAAGGATTGCCATCTCCTACTCAGGCTGGAGATCATCTCTTAATAATCATTTGACGGTGCTTGATGAGTCCTCAATCTAACTCATTAGATATTCATCTAAGCACCAACCTCTATGATTCAATAATTGAATCAATAGTTGTATGATCATTAAGATGACCATGGTACATAACCCTAATTGTACTATGGGACCTATTATGCAAATTATGTATTATTCATTTCAGATTAGGGAATGATATTTGCAATAACATTTATTGCATAATGGCTTGCCGTGAGCTCGCATGTCCAACACCACCATCTTCCCCATTCCCCCTCGCGGTCCTAACATCATAGTTCCCTACTTTGGAATTAACCCCAATTCCAAACCTTCTCTCATACTACTTCCTCACCCATGTTCCAATCCAGCTGGTCGTATGTAAATATAGAGCCTCCAACCACAGTACCTTGGGAGTTCTCCGCAGGCAGTACAAGATCCATGGTGCCTCTGGGGTTCTCCGCAGTTGGTATGGGATCAGCCACCACACTTGTGTTCTCCTTGCTGAGAAACTCCTTCGCTTGGATGTAACTCAGAGCCTCTACGTCTGTAATCTCCACAACGAGCTCAATCTTTGTTTCATCGTTGTGCGCATTAAACATTTCCATCATATCTTCTCATTCTTAATCTCTACAATGCTCCCTCTCCGGTGAGGGGTCTTATATTTCAAAGTGATCATACACCTTAGCTCCCAAGGTACGACATCAAAGATTTCTTCAATAAGATCGAACCACAAGGTGGTGTTCGAATCGATCCCGATCTTCTCTTCGGTTCCAAGCAAATACTTTTTCCCTTCATTCCTCGCGTCCATTTGAAGTAGCCTCCATGTATAATGCATACAGTGAGGACCCCTTCATGTCCACCAAACCAATCCATCATCAGCACATGCATGTTCAAAACCAAGAAAAAAGAATCCATGAGTTAGAAACCCTAACCGGTTTAACCTTTGTTCACTAATCCCATGAAACCCTAAACCCGCATGACCTTGATTTGGTCGAGGAAGAAGAGACTTCTTAATCACGCGCATGATGGAGTGTAAAAGGAAGGGGAGAGGTTGACGGAGTCGAAGTAGAATGGGAGAGGACAAAGGTTTACAAGCATTGGATGCCTCTTTATCCAAGCATCATGCCAAAACCCTAACCCAGGACATGTGGCACGCTTCTAGCAATTGTGACGTACAAGGGTTAGTTACACGACTCTGGTTAGGTTACGAAGAAGATGGCACACAAAAGGAGGATTCATGTGATCGATTTTTGGTACCAGCATGCAAAGGTTCGAATCCTTTTACTCCATCTTCAACATTTTTCATAGATAAGAAATAGAAGGTGAATTCAGAGATAGGATCAGAAGACTGCTTTTTGAGTCTGATATGATTCTGATGACTACTTGTCATATTTATATGACACAACACCTGAACTAGATATTTGGGAAATCAATGACCCCTGAGCGTTGACCTCTCAAATAGTAGCAAGAGGTCAAGGGAGGAATATCAATGTTTCAAAGGTCGAGAAGGTAATTTACAAAGTTTATAGAATTCTTGAGGTAAAAATCCCTTGTATTAAATTGATAGCAGTAGTTGCAAATGCATTTTCTTTATTACATAACATTCTTTTAACAATTTTTTTACAACATGCTTTTTATTTGCAAGTCAATGCTGACTACTGAATATTACATATATGTATGTGTCCTTGCTTACACACACTTGTATTATATTCATTATATTACATTATAAATACATTAGTTACAAATGCATATTCTTTTTAACAAAATATTCTTTTTACCATTTTTTTAAAAAAACATGCAATCTATAATTTAAAAAATCTAATTGCTTTTGCTAAGTCGGTGTTAGTATTTTAGAAAATACCCAAGTACCTTATCTGAAAGGTTTCATGTGTGTATGCATATGCATGCATGTCTATGTACGCACATGTGTACAAAGGCACATGGATACAAGCAAAGTTTTAATAAATATACAAACATTCCAAAATCAAGGGAAACACTTGGAAAAAGAAATTCATGTAGCCTACAATATATAATGCATTAACAAATTTATTAATATATAATTCATCAACAATCGCATGCATCTTTAGTGACTAACTTAAATTTGCCCTCCCATTTTAACTTTCTTTTTGTATATGATATTTGACGAAAATAATCGTTAAAATAAAAAAACTTATTTTAGCATATTAATAATTTTTTCAGTAGAATATAAAACTATAAACAAACAAAGAGACACTAACAAAAAAATGCAGGAAGAAGTTTTAGAAATAATAAAAGCAAACAAATACTATAAAGTTGACTTAGCATCTACACATAAAGTAGAATTCTACCATCATTTCATTTTTGTGAAGGGTTCTATCCAAGCATTGCATCCAGGATGAAGCATTGTAAATGACATCGAACATTTCAGGGATGCTAGGATAGAACTAAATGTGAAAGAAAGGCATAAGTATATAATGGTGATTTTCTTTATATTGCTATTGGAAGCTCTTATATTCTTGAAGAGTAAGAGGGCATATGGTGTTACTTATCTTAAAAGGATGAGCGGATTGCATTTGTTGAGGAGGAGAAGGGTGGTCATTAAAAATGGAGAAAAGTAAGGATGAAGAGGATTATTGTAACATTTTAAAAAATATTAGCGGATCCATTTATCCAATAACAAATCCAATTAGATGTGATCAACTAAAGAAACCATGAACCTATCATGTTAGTTATTATCCAAAGTAATCAATTGAATAAATATATAATTAAAATTATAAGTAGCAAATAATTAATTTATGAATAAATAAATAAATTGATTGAATAAAAGTAAAATTGACACAAGATTTTATTTTTAAGTTTGATTGTCAACTTTTATGGGGGAGATAATGGTTGGTTTATTTATTTTAGTTTAAAAAGAATGGTAGAGATAATAAATAGATTAATTGGTATTATAAAAAGAAAGTTAAAGATAGTTGTGGAATTAGTTGGAGGTGACAATAAAACCATTAAGATTCAATCATCACCATGATTTTTACATAAGGAGAGTAGATATAGAATTCTTAGGATTAGAAATTTTCACCCTATCTCTATCACAACAAAAGAAGGTCTTCCCACCATGGATTGAAGGAGAAAGCTTGAAGAAGAGGTGCCCAACCTATAGGCATTTGATGGATGGATGTTTTCTCAAGGTAAAGATTATAATCATCTTGTTATTCCTCTTGAACCGCTAACTTCTTGATGAAACTTAAAATAATTAATATTCTTTTTGTTTCCATATGATTTATGATAATTAGACATGCATGTTCTCGATGTAGATCATCATGTTAGTAGTACGTGTGATAAAAAATAATGATATTGATGTTTTGATATTGTTTCGGTTGATCTATTGATATACCATGGTATATCTACATATTAGGATATTACGCGCCAATTTTAAGAAAAAATAAGAATCTTTGAGAATCCATTTGGACCATGTATGTTTAGAAAAGATTTCAAGATTTTCGATAGTTAGATTGAAGAAATTTCTCCTCTTGCTTTTAGAATACATGACTTAGATTGTACATAACAAATTTCATGATGATTCATACTTGTTTTAACATCTGGAAATAAAATCGAAGTTTCAAACAAAGATCCGGGTTTGGGTAATATGGGAATATAATATACTAGTGCGAGCCAGAGTACTAAATTTATGATAAAATGAATGTGTAAAGACATGACGTGTAGCCTTGAGGTAGGGACTGATGTTTGATAGTCATTTGGTGAGAGTTAGAATCCTGTCGTAGCATTTGTGTAAATGTAAAAAGATATTTTACAACTAATAGAGGTAGATTTATGGGTGTTTCTATTATCAAGTTTAGTGTATTAAAACCTCCAAAACTATATCTAAGTTACTGTTATATCCCTCCAGTCTTCTAAATAAGTAAATGAATAATAATTATGGATAAATTACAGGAAACCTAAATGGGTTTTACGGATGTGAAATAGTATTCGATTATGATTAAACTATAGTTTAATCCTTATATTTCATGGAAATTTTATACAATGGTTTAAATTGCTTACAAACACCTCCAAACTCTCACAAAGTAGAAAAAGATTTACAGAATTGATTCTAAAACCATCATGCCTAATTATCAAAATACTATCGATACTGTGGATGTTATCTTTTGAGCTTTAATTGAGGTTTCTACGCCTGTTTTAGCCATATTATTTACATATTACAAACATAGTGACATTCTGTCACATTAGGTGAGTTACAAACTATTATGGTTATAAGACAAAGTTTACAGTGATCAAAAAGCTTCATGATCCTTTGAATCACATGTAATGCGAAACTAAATTCTTCGTAAATACTTGTTTCATACAAATATATGCGTACGACTCACTTTACTTTGGCCATGTGACACATTGGGGCATCAGATGGGTGGGTTTCCAACTTGTGTGAATTACCAAATTAACCAAGTATAATATAAGTTGATGATATATGTTGTTGATTATAGAAAATATTTTCAGCTATCGATTAGGAGCTTAAATGTATATTTAATACACTTGGTATATATTACTCACCTCAATCAAGCCTTATGATGTCTTGAATATTGTTAACGATTTGAATTACTCTTTAGTAATAGTAATTACCCTTTAAAATTGTGGTTAGAGTAACTGAGATACATGTGGAGAAGATTAGCTTTAGATGATAATTTGATTTGGAAAGAAAAGATTTCAGAAACCTGGAATATGGATGAAGTTGATTTACTTGGATTTTTTACGATGAATAAGATATTGTGTACTTCAAAATATTGCTTCGATGAATGTTATAAATTTTACTCCGTACTTGATTAGGAATCAAATATAATTGCTTGTGATGAGTTTTTGATTACCTTCTTTGTGATGACTCGTCGATTAGTGTTATATTCTATGTTCCTTGAGCATTTTTAAAGCATGATAGCTTGCTTCTACCTAGTATGTAACGTGAAGTTATTAATGTTGTTATGAACTCTGTTATATGCAAAACAATGTTGCATGCTATCATGATTGATATACTTCGTTAAAGCTTGGAGATGCTCTATTTTCCTCCAAGACGTCGAAGTCATGTAACTTTGTGTATATTGTGTGCTTAATTAAATATCTTTACTTAAATACAATCATTTAAATACAATGTGAGAAGTAAAGACATGAAGTTAAATGTATTAGGGCTATTACAGAGATGAATCAAGTAAGGTGATGACCGAAAAATCTCCGAGCAACTAAGGTGGATAAAATCTAGCGAAGGTCGTTGCGACCTCAATCGCTCGAGAATCAATCGATCAACAAGAAAATAAGAAAGCAGACCACCAAAACAAGTCAAAAATCAAGGAAAATCAATAGTGGCCCTAGCTATTGGATTAGCCTGGTATAGCGACCAAGGTCGAACTCAAGGAGCACGGGTTGGCCTCGCGGCCTACGAAGTAGTCAACAATAAAGAAAAATATAAACAAAGGATTTTTGGTGGATTTTTAATTTTTTTATATTTTTAATTATAAAGAAAATAATAAAACAAGAAAACAAGCAACTTTCTACAATTATTTAATTACTCTAAAAATGTCCAAAAAATCAAACAAAAATATTTTTAGATTTTTTTGTATTTTTTACTGTTTTTGATTAATTTTGATATTTTTTTTTATTTTTAAGGAATTTTATAAAAATAAAAGAAGGCTGAAAAACACTGCTGCTGTCTAGTCAGGCTTGGAGGGCCAAAATAAAATAAAAAATGGCTCTAACTAAGCCTGAAGGTATTTTTCCTATAAACTAGAGACAAAAAGGAAAATTTAAAGACCGAGTTTATGATTTTTGGAGTTTTTCTATGAATTATTAGAATTTTTATGAGATTTTCAATGTTTTTAATTTTTATAATTTTTATAAATCCAAAAATGACTAAAATTGGTCAAAAAATCAAGCACAGCAAAATCAACAAAATGTGAATTTTTTAGATTTTTTGAGATGGTTTTAATATTTTTTTGTGATTTTTATATCTGGACAGACAGAAAACGGGGTGTTTTTTATTTTTTAAAAATAATAAAAGGGCTCCAAAAATTTCTCAAAAATCAGTGAAAATCCTATACAGTGGCAGGAGCCATGTATCAAATTTTCACCTAATTTGGATGAACTTTGATATTTTATTCAAAACAATCAAGAGCCCACAGTCATAGGGACCTGATCGTAATAAAAGTATCTTTGGAGGGCCTAAAAGTAACAAGAAAAGAAACCCAGGGGGTCCAGGTGCAAAAATCCCACGTACTCACGCGCCACGCACGTGAACTGGGCACTCAGGGACCCAAATGTAAATATTTTAAGTTCCTGGACCTAGTAGCAACATGTGCTAAAAATACAGGAGCTTAAATGCAAATTACCCAAGAAATTCGGCACATGTGGAAATAAAACACTCATAGGGGTATATATGCAAATACTAAAAAGATATTTTCATTTCATAACAACCAGAAACCACAGGCCCTTACATGCAATTTACCACAGAATGCACGTGACGAAGCACGTGTCCCACAACGTATAGGGGTATAAAAGCAAATAAAATAAACTACCAGGTTCACTATGCAAATGTACCAAAATAAAATGAACTTGATAAAATTATTTACAGGACTAATTAATAAAAAAAACAAAGGGGGTCTAAGTGATATTACCCCTTATTCTGATCCGAGGGTCGCGATGGCGCCACATGGTGGATCTGACGGTGGTTTTGCGCTGCGGCTCAACGAAGACGCCCTGGCTCTGATCCAATGGTGGAGGGTGCGCCACGTGGGGGGATCGACGGTCGAGACTAGCTGGCGCTAACCCTCGCTGGATGGAGGGTGGAGAAGGGGCCACGTGTCTGATCTGACGGTGGCTGTCGGCCTCTTCTTCACCCTAATCGAATGGTCCACAAGTGATCTGGGCCTCCGGGGTCGAACGGACGGCAGAGGAGGGTCCTGGAGGAACTCCTCGTCGACGAACTTCGCCGGAGGACTGGAAGCGCGCCGGACCTCTGCAGGAGCTGCTATGATCGGAAAAGATTCGCCGGAGCCTCCCGCGTCTAAAGAACCCCTCCGATGGCGCTGGGATGCTCCGAAGAGCTCCAGCGACGGCGGCGGAGCTCAAGCTCCTGGCGAACGTGGAGGACCTCAGATGGTCCTCCTCTGACCTGCAAAGCTACACAGAAGCACTCTTGGGTCGAGGGCAAAGTGCCTCGATCCGGTTAGATGCGATGGGGATGGTCGGTGCGTCGGAATGGAGGAGCTCCGGCGATGCGACGGCGAAGGAGCTCGAATCCCAGTTCCTGTGCGAACTGGGTTGAATGGATGGGTGAAGAATGTTCGTGGGAGAAGGGCGAAGGTGATGGTCGAGTCCGATGGTCGAGATGTGGACGGGTGTGGTCGGAATCGAGGATCGACGATGAATGGGCGATTTGGGCGTAAACTAAAATTAGAGAAAACTAGAAGGAACTAAGGTTACCTAATGGTCGATGTCGACTGGGGAGAAGCTGCTGAAGCTCCTGGTTCTTGCCTCGAGGGCCGTCGATGCCCGAGGCTCGAGCACCACGCAGGGGGCGGCGCACGGCGGCGCAAGGTCGCCGGATCGATGGTCCGAGCACTCTCTCCTCGCTGCGACCCGCCAATCACGAGCTGTCACTCAGGCGAAGGTGGTGGAGGTCCTGGGTAGGGAAATGGGGAGCCAAAGATGAGTGAAAGTGCGGGCGGAGCTCGGATTAAATACGGCTAGGGGTCCGGCTTAGAGAGGTCGGGCGATGAAATTGGAGCACGGATCCCCATAATCCCACTCGGGCGTGGATCAGGGATGAACACATATGGATAATGACCCGGGGTTTATGGATTTGGAGCTCGGATCAAGTGGTGATAATTTTGAGAAATCAGGTCGGGGCACTGGATCCGCAGGTCTGTGGTCCAGGGGGGGAGTTGACCGGGGGGTCAACATCCCCCGTGGACCAATGAGAGTTGGCCACGCCATAAAGAATTGAAAAATCAATATAAAATAGCAAATGGCCTATTTTGGAAAAAGTTAAAACATAAAAAATGTTTCTTTTATTTTAAATTATTTTTTTGTGATTTTTATTTATTTTTTTTGAAATAAAAATCAAGTATTTTCAATATAGTATTATATACATAGGTATATACAATATATATTTTTTTATTTTTTATTTTTAATTATTTATTTTTTATACATTTTTATTCCACTTTTATATTTTATTTATTTATAGCATTAAATTTGGAATATTTTGGTATTTTTATTTTATTTTTATTATTTATTTACAAAGGCTAAATAAATAGATATGTATACCTATATACATGGTCTATATACAATATTTTTTGATTTTATTTTTATTTCTTTTTATTTTATTTTTGTTTTTATGATTTTTATTTTATTTATTTACATTATAGAATATAGAATATATACAGATTTTTATGGAATTTTATTTATTTATTTATAAGGAGAAATAAATAAGTATAGGGATTTATGTACATGATGAATATAGACAAGGGTGGATGAATTTTATTTTCTTTTTAATTTTTCTTATTTTTATTTTAATTTAATATTTACAAATATATACATATAAATACAACCCATTTTGTATTTTTATTTTTAGAAGAAAATATTTTTATTTATATATAGGTCTATGTACACACATGAGCTTCCTTATCTCTCTCTACTTGGCTTTTATGCGGTCAGGCCCATGCTGAGCCCTCCCTTAGGATTAGATCGCTCAATATTTATTCTAAATATCTCCTTCTTTTTCTTTTATTTCTTTATTCTTTTATTTATGCACAAAAACATGCTAATTCTTTATTTTTATACAATGCATGCAAAATGACAATTATTGATATTTACATATATCTACATGTGTTTGACAAAGGTTTTGTAGCTAAAATAAAAGAATAAAGAGTGATGAATGGGTATTCATCACCCCCTATACTTAACTTTGCTAGTCCCTTAGCAAACACTTATTTAAAAAAGAAGTGACAAAGAGAAAGAAAAAGAAAAGAAAAAGAGGAGAATATACATGGATCAAGGTTGATTATTAAACTTGCCTTCATTAAATTGAATTATGGAGCTCAATCAGATTTTTGGATTATTAATGTGTCGGAACATTATTTGGACTTAGGTTTAAAACTTAACATCCTCCAAGATCCACTAATCTATAATCAAAACTCCTCAACAATCCAAAACAGAACAAGTCATCATACACAAACCCTGAAGACTATGAGTCTTTCCTTGTACTGTGTAAGTGAGGTAAGCTCTCCACCTCAGAAGTAGCAACTTGACAACCCTCCCCCAACAAGGTAACTCTATGACCCTAGTCTGGCCACTCTTTCCTCGAGGAGCGGGGTATTCCCTTCTAAGTTCAAGTTCAACCGGCTCAAGAAGAGGGGAGAGAAGAGAATGGACCATGACCAGTGTAGCCATGTATCCTTGGGAGCTCAACCAGTGTAGTTGAGTCTCCCTGCTGCAAGCTACATAAGGTGGGACATGAATCTCAAGCTTTGCTTATTTGCACTATATACATACTCCGGTGGGATTATCATTTTCTATCAGACCCACCACTTTTTTGGAGTTATTTTCTTTTTGCATTTTTTTTCAAGTGCATCTATACAACATATACATGTGCAACATATATACATAAGGAGTTTTTCCTCTTAAGCCAGTAGACTATCCCTCTTTTGAAGCATTATTGCAACCCACAACTCCTGTCGTTAGACCTCATGGCAACCAGACCAAGTTGAGACGCACTTCCTTCACTAAAAGAAGAAGAGAGGTTCTGCCTAGAAGTACTACCCTCATATGCTACCCCAAGTCAAGGAAGACTGCCTCCTCACCACCTCCTCCGTAGAGAGCTCGGTGTAAAGTGCTGGTCCAAGTAAAGCCATTGTCCATATGAGTCATGTGTGTGTTGTTAAGTGCTCTACTTAGGCTTATTGAGATGACATGTGATCATAGCCTAGTGGACTCAAAGAATTAAGTCACCATGGACCTGAAAAGCCTTAACCCTAAGCCCTATAAGGTTTCTCTTAGAATTAGTGGATTAAGATCTTAATCAAGCTCCATTTCCCAATTTAATTCCAGGCTGGTTTAAATGTCAACTATAATCCGGGAAAAACTATATACATATATACAAGGATGCTATTTACACAATATTTACATACATGCAAAATTTTTGAAAAATGTTTTGAAATCACGGATGAATGCATGAATGCAAGTTTTGCAAAATATTTACACAAATTTACACAAGATTTTTGCAAACTTTTGATTTTCAAAACTTTTTGGAAAAATTTTGTACTATATACATAATTTTGATATGAAAATATTTACACAAACTTTACACAAAAAGTTTTTGAAAACATTTTTACAAAAATAATTTTGTACAATAGCTATGTATATGCAAATAAAAGAATGATTATTTACAGGGAAAAATTTTAATTTTTATGGATTTTAGGTTTTTAGGGTTTTAGCCATTTTTATTTAATTACACACTCACACAAAGTACGAGTTATGGCTAGAGTATATATGAAATATATACACACCCCCTATACTTAGCTTGAACGATGTCCTCAGAGTCAAGAGCGATGAAGAAGACATAACTCGTGCTATGTATAGGGAAGTGAAAAGGAAGGCTATGTACAAAGACGAATGAAAGAATAGAAAATCAAGAGGATCTCGGCTTTTCCCCCTCTACTTAGGATCAAATAATCCTAAGTATAGCAGGCTGTACACAAAAGGGAAAACAGAGTGAAGAATGCAAAGGGTCTACCCCCCTATACTTAGGGTAAAATATCCCTAAGTATAGGCAACAAAACAGGGATAGAAAAGAATCAAAAGAATACCCGAAAGTCCTACATCCCCCTATACTTAGGGTAAAGTACACCCTAAGTATAGCATAATCAAAGATGAGAAAAGGGATGTGGACTAAAGAATGAGATGATATGGACATCTGGATCTATACAGGTCGGAAGAACAGTGATAATCAGGCGTGAGATGCAATAGATGTGAGTCAAGAGACCACATCTCACGCAAAATGAATAGGGGCAACATCAACGACCCGTGGCTCATGATCTAGAAATGGCTTGAGCCGCTGGCCGTTCACTCGAAAGGTACTCTCAGAAGACAACTCAGATATATCGATACTCCCATTGTCGTGTACCTTTCTCACAAGATAAGGTCCCTTCCATTTGCTCTATAGCTTCCCTGGAAATAGACGAAGCCTAGCATCAAACAGCCATACTCTCTGTCCCGGCTCAAAATGCTTGTGGCTGATATGAGAATCATGCCACTCCTTCACTCTCTCCTTGTACTGTAGGCTGTTTGAGAAGGCGGTATCACGAAGCTCCTTCAGGGCTGCTAACTCTGCCCTCCTCTGGTCTCCTACACTATCTGGATCCAAAAGCATATCTGTAACTGCCCAAAGTGACCCGTGTCTCAGTTCAACAGGTAAATGGCACGGCTTGCCATATACGAGGTGAAAGGGAGATGTGCCCAAAGGTGTCTTGAAAGACGTCCTATATGCCCACAAGACCGAGTCCAAAAGCTGTGACCAATCCTTTCGGTCAGGGCGGACGACTTTCTGCAATATAGTCTTGATCTCCCTGTTCGACACCTCGGCTAGACCATTCGTCTGTGGATGGTATGGAGTGGCAACTCGATGGTCTATGCCAAACTCGCTAGCAAGGGCCTTCACTTGGTCGTTGATGAAATGAGACCCCCTGTCAGAAATCAATACTTGAGGTACCCCGAACCGTGTAATGATGTGTTTCCTCAAAAATCTGCAAACAGTCCTGGCATCAGCGGTTCGGGCGGGGATGGCCTCAACCCAACGACTCACATAATCCATGGCCAACAGAATGTACTCAAATCCCCGACTCTTAGGGAATGGACCCATGAAATCGATGCCCCATGCATCAAAAACCTCACAGAAGTGAATGGGCTGCATTGGCATCATATCACGCTGTCCACAAGTGCCCATCCTCTGACACTCAGTACACCTCTTCACGAACTCATCAGAGTCTTTGAAGAGGGTAGGCCACCATAGGTCGGATTGGAGCACTTTCTGTGCCGTTCTCCTCCCAGAGTGATATCCTCCCGCCTCAAGCTTGTGGCAGTAAGTGAGGACGCTATGGTGCTCCTCCTGAGGAATGCACCTACGCCAGACGCTGTCCCCTCCTTCGTGGTAAATGATGGGATCCTCCCTGTGGTAGGACTTGGCCTTCGCGAGGAAGGTCTCAAGCCTCTGCCTGGGCCAATCTTGTAGAACTTTCTTAGCAACAAGAAAGTTCACAATATCGGCGTACCATGGGAGAGAGGCGATAGCAAGGATCACCTCATCTGGGAAGGTCTCACAAATAGGGTCAATCTGCTCAGAATCCTCAAGATGCTCTAATCGGGAGAGATGATCTGCCACCACATTCTTGACTCCAGGCTTATCCTTGATCTCTATGTCGAACTCCTAGAGTAGAAGGATCCATCTAGTCAATCTGGCCTTGGCATCATTCTTTTCCATGAGGTACCTGATGGCGGTATGATCAGTATACAAGGTCACTCTAGATCCAATAATGTACGATCTAAACTTATCTAAGGAGAAGACTACGGCTAGCATCTCCTTCTCTGTGACTGTGTAGTTCCGCTGCGCGGAATCCAATGTGCGTCTAGCGTAGTGGATAGCAAATGGAACTCCATCCCTCCTCTGTCCCAGCACAGCCCCCACGACAAAATCGGAGGCATCCGTCATGATCTCGAATGGGAGAGACCAATCAGGCGGCTGGAGAACAGGAGCCTCAACAACACAATGCTTGAGAGTCTCAAACGACAAAAGACACTTGTCATCGACAAGGAACTCCGTGTCTTTCGTCAGCAGGTCAGTCAACGGCCGAGCAATCCTACTGAAATCATGAATGAATCGTTGGTAGAAACCGACGTGCCTAAGGAAAGACCGTAACTGCCGCAAATTGGACGGCGGTGCGAGTTTTCTAATGACATCTACCTTGGCCTATCAACCTCCATGCCCTGTTGGAGATGATATGGCCAAGCACCGTCCCTTGAGTCACCATGAAGTGACTCTTCTCCCAAGATAGCACCAAGTGAACCTCTATACATCGCTGAAGGACTCGGTCTAGGCAGTCAAGACAAGAGTCGAATCCGTCGCCGTAGACCGAGAAATCATCCATGAAGACCTCCAAGAACTCCCCTACCATGTCCGAAAAGATCGACAGCATGCATCTCTGAAAAGTCGCAGGGGCATTGCATAGCCCAAATGGCATGCGTCGGAAGGCGTACGTGCTGAAGGGACAGGTAAAGGTAGTCTTGTCTTGGTCCTCGGGAGCGATGGCCATCTGGTTGTAGCCCGAGTACCTATCCAGAAAACAATAGTGGATCTTCCCTGCCAGTCTCTCAATGATCTGATCTATAAAGGTAGGGGGAAATGATCCTTCTTGGTGGCCTGGTTGAGTCGCCTGCAATCAACACAGACCCGCCAAGAAGTGGGTACCCGTGTAGCAATCTCCTCTCCAGACTCGCTGACCACTATAGCGATGCCCGTCTCTTGGGCACCACATGCAAAGGGCTGACCCACTTGGAGTCGGAGATGGGGTAGATAAAATCGACTCTCCACCATTTCGAAATCTCCTTCATGACAACCTCTCTCAGATTCGGGTTCAGCCGCTGCTAGAACTCACGCGACGGCTTCGCCTCATCCTCGAGATAGATATGATGGGAGCACAGGGCCGGACTTATTCCCTAGAGATCTGCTACGCTCCATCCTATCGCCTTGCGATTCTTTTCAAGATCCCCCATCAGACGGGATTCCTGCTCTCCAGTCAAATCAGCGGACATAATGACTGGATACATCTCATGCTCACCCGTAAGGAACCTATACTTCAACGACGTAGGAAGTGGCTTCAGCTCTGGACAACTGGGTGCTGGTGGATCTGGCCTCTTGAAACTCTGCGTGAAGGCTGCCAAATCCGCATGGGAGAACTGAAACTCTCTGTCACACTCTGAATCTGGAGAAGGCTGCCCTGATGGACTGTCTCTGCTCTGCTCGGCATATACCTCCTCCCTAGCTGCAGGCTCAATGGAAGTCAGATCTGGTATGTAATCATCAAAATCTGTCCAGTCAAAATCTGACTCCGAGGGATCTGTATCATCTAAGGTGGCCTCAGTACCACCATCATCACAAAAATCTGTCTCGTAGTCGAGAACCGGCTCTGCTGCCTCAAAAGTATCCTGGACTAGGAATGTGCTCTCCAAGCTCTCCTCTGCTGGCGTCTCTGCATCAGCGGACTCTGAAGGTGAGAGGATGGCCTGTACATCTGGGTCTGCCCAAACTGCCTCGTCGTCTGTGATCATAAAGTCGTAGTCCTGGTGGATGTCTGGCCCGGCATCTGTCATCTGCGCTGTATCGGAAGTAGTCTCTAAGCATGCTCTATCTCTGGCTCTGCTGTCCTCGACCGTCTCTATTTGTACACTTTCACCCTCGACGCGAAAGTATACCTTCCCGCTATCATGGTCGGTCACTGCCTTGGCCGTGGCCAAGAACGGGCGATCGAGAATGATGGGGGTATCGGTCACTGACTCAGGGATCTCCATGTCCAACACTACGAAGTCCACGGGGAATTGCAGGCCCTGAATCGTGACGACAACGCCCCTCAGCAACCCCTTCGGCCTCTTAACAGATCGATCAACAAACTGAAGGACTGTCCTGCTCTGTCGAAGAGTGCCCAACTCGAAGCGGTCGAGAAGGGCTGCCGGAAGTAGGTTGATCGACGATCCGCTGTCTAATAGGTACGGTCGACCTCTGCTCCTCTGATATGGCATCTAAAATACGGGGCTCCTGAGTCTGGCCTCTTGGCCGGCAGACGGTTCTGGATCGCGAAACAAGTAGCTCTGGTCAGCACATGGAATCTCTGAATGGTGGTTCCTCCTCTTCCTCCTAACTGTAGTCCTGTCTCTGAGTGAACGCTGGAGAAGACGGATGTGCTGCAAAGCCTCTGAAGAGTCAGCTGAATGTGAAAACGGTATATCATTTGCTGGTTGAACTCTTCCTGCTACCTCTTTTTGGGATTTTCAATTTCTTTCCCTTCCTCATTTGAAGAGCTCTAGGGAAGGGGATCACAGGGTCCTTCTCAGATGAAGGACTAGGAAACGGGTCTGAGCATGCTCGACGGCAGGAACCACACATACATCATGCACCACAATGGGACCAGAAGAAAAACAAATCCTTTCCTTTATTTCCAGAAGTGTTCCGATATACATCAGCAAAAGAAAAAACTACATGACTCTCAGAAGACACGGTGGCATCAGCACCACCCTCGGTTGGAAGACTCGCGGCCTCAGTACCGCGCTCTGGCTCGGCTACATAGGTGGCCTCAGTACCACCTCCTCCAACTGGTGAAATGGTGGCCTCGGTACCGCCGGTGGGATCAGCATCCGTGGTGGCATCAGTGCCACCGTCATCATCTCTAGCGGCCTTAGTACCGCTCTCTTCTCGCCTGGCGCTCTGGAAGTATCCTCTGGGTGTCGCTCAGACGAGTCGCCGCCTGCTGGCATCCTACCGCTCCTAAGTGTGACAAAATCAGTATCAAACAAATATGCAAACATATCTCCAAATGTATCACTAATCGCTACTATATATCAAACTACCTGCTCAGATTTCCTCTTGAGGTTGTTGGGATTCGGCTCGATCTGGGCAGGGATGGCGGCCTTCCCTCTCACGATGTCCCGCATCTCCTGGCGGAACTCATCCATCTCCCGTCGGAATGTAGCATGCTGATCTATGAGAAGGCGGTCTATGTCATCCAAGCAGGGTTCTCATAGGATGGCCCATGAGAACCTGACGGGTAGCCTCTCTGGTAGTGAGGATGTTGCTGCTGCTGTGGGTGAGAGGGTAAACTATGGATGATGCTGCGGCTGATGAGGCTGATCACGCCTCCAAGACTGTCCCTGCTGATAGGGATGAGGACCATACTGCTGTGACTGTTGTGGCTGCTGCCGTGGGTACACTGGGGGCTGCTTGTCGGTGATCCCTCTGATGGCTGTACTGGCCACCCTGTTCTGACGGATGCTGTTGGGGCTGGGCACCTCCGACCGCCCAACGGAATCTGGGATGGTCTCGTCGGATACCGGGCTAGGGGCGGTCGTACCAAATCCCGTTGACATCCATCAACGGCTCTGAATCGTACTGGGGTAAAGGGAGCACTACCAGAGGCTGATCCGGCTGGTATACCACAATCTGTGTGTCAGTGGATGGTGGTGCCTGGTAGGTGAGCTGCGGTTGCTGGTACGACTCCGCCTGTACAAGATGGACCTGTCTAGGTTGTTGGTGGGAGCTGGAGCGCTGGGACGAGCTGCTGCTGCTGCTGGGATCGCTTCGTGCCTGAAGACGGGGCTGGGAAGCCGTCTGTGCCTCCTAGAGACACATGAGCTTGTCTTCAGGTCACTCAGAGACTGTGCCATCTTCTCCATCTGCGTGATGCCCTAGCACTGCTTCTTCTCGATGATCTCCATCAGGTCCAGCTTCTCGCTGATGATCCCCATGTCTGCGGCTGAACTCTCTGCCTGTGCTGCTGCCGTGGACGAACTGGAAGGACCGGCGTCGACCCGTGCTATCCTCTGGTACTGCATGGTCTGTGGCTGGGGTCTGCTCTGTGTGTAGAGTCTGGTCTGGGACATCGCCATATAGTTCTCGACCATCTCCTCATAGATGGCCCAGACCTGATCATGATCCTTGGCGAAGTAAGACCCGCCACAAGAAGCGTTCACTAAGCCATGAAGCTCCGATGTCAGCTTGCTGAAGAAGCTATGAACTAGATTTGGCTTCGAGATGTCATGGTGCGGGCATTTGTCGGTCAGCTCTCTGAACCTCTCCCATGCCTCGTGAAACTGCTCGTTGGGGAGCATGGAGAAGTTGCTGGTCAGGGCTCTAGCGGCGTTCGTCCGCCCGAGTAGATAATACTTATGCAAGTACTCGGTGCGGAGCTGCTCCCAGGTGTAGACGAACTTCCCCAAGTGCTTCAGCTAGGTGGCTGCTCTGTCTGCTAAGGAGAAGGGGAAGGCAATCATCCGTATGGTATCCTGGTCCACCTGACGGTCGTGGACTGTGCTGCAGATCATCAAGAACTCCTGAAGGTGGAGATGGGGCTCCTCTGTGGCGAGCCCATGGAACCGGGGGAGAAGCTGCAAGGTGTTCGGGAGGAACTTGAAGTCCCCCACGATGGCTGGAAGTACGACCCAATGATGCATCAGAGTCGATCCGGGGATGTGTAACTCCCGCATCGGCCTCGGTGGATCTACTGCGGCGGCTGCCGCATCCTCATCGGGTATCCTCGGGCCCTCTCTGCGCTGCTCTCGGTCTGCTCTCAACTGCTCCATCTCGCGCCTTATATCCAACATGAATGCTCCCTGATCCCTCAACTGCTACTGAACTGTCTCGAGGGAGGCGATCAGGGTGGAGTTGATCACACCCTGGTCCATAATGAATGTCTGCTCAAGCTGGGGACCTCGGGTGCTGTCATCACTGCTGCCAGCCATAGTCTTTGCAAAATCAAAGCATCCAAACTCAGGTGTCGGTAAATCATCTGACAGTCTCTCCTCTGGCACTGGTATCTCGGAACTGAAAGAAGGGGGTCGAGGGGGAAAAGGGTGGAGTCGAACTCGGATTCAGAGAGCGGGTCTCGGCTCTCGTGAACCAACCTAGATGAGCGAGCAGAAGTGCTGGGAAGCAGTGCAGCCAGAGGCTGCCTAAGAGACCTTCTGCCCATCATCTTGATCTGGCGAGTTGGGCGGATGAGATCTGATAACAACTATGATCACAAGCAAACCCCCGATTCACCAACGCAACGCGAGCTAAAGACCGTAAAGGTTCGGTCAATTATCTTGTCAATTTATTAGGTGATCAGTCAGGATAGCAGAGCGATTAGCGTGACCTGTTGGGTAACCCGATATTTTCTCAACCGACTGTCCCATACAGAAAGAGCCGGTAATCAGTCGAGAAAAATATCAGAGGGCTCTAACCTAGTGTGCGGGTCACTCTCTCGTGCAAGCAAACCAGACAATGAGGGGGTTGCTCTCCCCAAGACAAATTTTTCGGTGATCGTCTTTTAGGGTCGATAGAGTTAGCATTCCCAAATTTTATTGTTTTTCTTTTTAGATATTTTTCAATAAAAAGCAAAATCGCCTAACGAATTTTTCGGTTCTCCTAGTTATTAAGTCCAAAAATCAGGGGGGAGAAGTCGAAAAAGCCGATGCGCGATGAAATCAATGATGCATGTAGAGTAAGAGATGCGTACCTGACTCCAACAGTCTACATGCAAAATGATCCGCGCAGAATTGAAAGACAGAAAATAAACTACCTAATTGGTGCAGGCGGAAAAACGAGTCCCTAAACATGCAATTCTACTCGAAAGAACATGTAGTCGACCACCGGCCTCCAATCCAAAGAGTCCGATCTCGGTCCACCCCCCTCCTCCCGACAAATCGGGTTCAGGAGAAGCGCTTGGCAGGGTGGGCTGCGGCACGTAGGCTCGAAGGTAGTGATCAGCTATTTTATTAATCTTTTTATTATAGGTCCAATTACCGATTTATAGGTGCAGGCGGATATATTAGGGTGCTTGGAACCTACTAATTACGTCACAATCAAGTAGAAAATCCTAAGGCTAGGGGCTCGAGAAACCGCGAGAAACCGGAAAAGGCAGTAAAGAAAACAAAACCGCGTAAAAGCTGTGAAGAAAACCGTGGAGTCCCCAAGCACACCGGTGCTCGGCGAAACAGACCTCGAAAGTGTCTAAGTCCAAGAGATAGTGTCCCGCTGTCCCTGTATTATTACAACAATTATTCAAATAACTGAAAATAAAAGCTAATCTACTCTAAACTAATCTCCCGCACTCGGCTGCCTCCTCACGCTCTCCTGCGGCTCCGTGTAGAAGGGAGCTGCCTCCGATCACCGCGGTTGCGCCGGCTCCTCGAAAGTTCCCGCCTCGGTCCTCGGGCCCTCGCAAGAAAATAGTAGAGTGTCAAAGCTCAATAAAATAAAGCAAATAAAATAAATGAGAGAAAACAGGGTATATGTGCAAAAATAGCAAGAAAAATAAACAAGCAAAAATCAAAAACAAAAATAAAAGAAAAGAAAATAAAATAAAATAAAGCAAAAATAAAAGAAAAATAAAAAGTCGTGAAAAGCCGCGGACTCAGAGAGAGCCGCGGAAAGCCGTGAAAAAGAAAACAAAAATAAAAAGGAAAAAATAAATGGACTACTAAGCCGTGCTCCCCGGCAACGGTGCCATTCTGATGACCGAAAAATCTCTGAGAAACTAAGGTGGATAAAATCTAGCGAAGGTCGTTGCGACCTCAGTCGCTCGAGAATCAATCAATCAACAAGAAAATAAGAAAGCAGACCACCAAAACAAGTCAAAAATCAAGGAAAATCAATAGTGGTCCTGGCTATTGGATTAGCCTGGTATAGCGACCAGGGTCGAACTCAAGGAGCACGGGTTGACCTCACGGCCTACGAAGTAGTCAACAATAAAGGAAAATATAAACAAAGGATTTTTGGTGGATTTTTGTTTTTCTTTATTTTTTATATTTTTAATTATAAAGAAATTAATAAATAAGAAAACAAGCAACTTTTTACAATTATTTAATTACTCTAAAAATGTCCAAAAAATCAAACAAAAATATTTTAGAATTGTTGTATTTTTACTATTTTTGGTTAATTTTTGATAATTTTCTGATTTTTAAGGAATTTTATAAAAATAAAAGAAGGATAAAAACATTGTTGCTGTCCAATCAGGCTTGGAGGGCCAAAATAAAATAAAAATGGCCCTACTAAGCCTGAAGGTATTTTCCTATAAACTAGATACAAAAAGAAAATTCAGAGACTGAGTTTATGATTTTGAAGTTTCTATGAATTATTAGAATTTTTATGATATTTTCAATGTTTTTTAATTTTTATAATTTTTATAAATCTAAAAATGACCAAAATTGGTCAGAAAATCAAGCACAGCAAAATCAACAAAATATGAATTTTTTAGAATTTTTGGGATGGTTTAATTTTTTTTGTGATTTTTATATCTGGACAGAAAGAAAAAGGGGTGTTTTTTATTTTTTAAAAATAATAAAAGGGCTCCAAAAATTTCCCAAAAATCAGTGAAAATACTACACAGTGGCAGGAGCCACGTGTCAAATTTTCACCTAATTTGGATGAACTTTGATATTTTATTCAAAACAATCAAGAACCCACAGTCATAGGGACCTGATCGTAATAAAAGTATCTTTGGAGGGCCTAAAAGTAACAAGAAAAGACACCCAGGGGGTCCAAGTGCAAAAATCCCACGTACTCACGCGTCACGTACGTGAACTGGGCACTCAGGGACCCAAATGTAAATATTTTAAGTTCCTGGACCTATGAACAACAGGTGCTAAAAGTCCAGGAGCTTAATTGCAAATTACCCAAGAAATTCGGCACATGTGGAAATAAAACACTCACAGGGGTATATTTGTAAATACTAAAAAGATATTTTCATTTCATAACAACCAGAAACCACAGGCCCTTACATGCAATTTACCACAGAATGCACGTGACGAAGCACGTGTCCCACAACATACAGGGGTATAAAAGCAATAACATAAACTACCAGGTCCACCATGCAAATGTACCAACATAAAAATGAACTTGATAAAATATTTACAGGACTAATTAATAAAAACGAAAAGAAAGGGGGCCTAAGTGATATTACCCCTTATTCTGATCCGAGGGCCGCTATGGCGCCGCGTGGCGGATCTGACGGTGGTGGTGCGCTGCGGCTCAACGAGGACGCCTTGGCTCTGATCCAACAGTGGAGGGTGCGCCACATGGGGGGATCGACGATCGAGAATAGCTGGCGCTAACCCTCGCTGGATGGAGGGTGGAGAAGGGGCCACGTGTCTGATCTGACGGTGGCTGCTGGCCTCTTCTTCACCCTAATCGAACGGTCCACAAGTGATCTGGGCCTCCCGGGGTCGAACGGACGGCAGAGGAGGGTCCTGGAGGAACTCCTCGCCGGCGAACTTCGCCGGAGGACTGGAAGCACGCTGGACCTCCTCAGGAGCTGCTGATGATCGGAAAAGATTCGCCGGAGCCTCCCGCGTCTGAAGAACCCCTCCGATGGCGCTGGGATGCTCCGAAGAGCTCCAGCGACGGCGGCGGAGCTCAAGCTCCTGTGCTGAACGTGGAGGACTTCAGATGGTCCTCCTCTGACCTGCAAAGCTACACAGAAGCACTCCTGGGTCGAGGGAAAAGTGCCTCGACCTGGTTAGTAGCGATGGGGATGGTCGGTGCGTCGGAATGGAGGAGCTCTAGCGATGCAACGGCGAAGGAGCTCGAATCCCAGTTCCTGTGCGAACTGGGTTGAATGGATGGGTGAAGAATGTACGTGGGAGAAGGGCGAAGGTGATGGTCGAGTCCGATGGTCGAGATGTGGATGGGTGTGGTCGGAATCGAGGATCGACGGCGAATGGGCGATTTGGGCATAAACTAAAATTAGAGAAAACTAGAAGGAACTAAGGTTACCTAATGGTCGATGTCGACTGGGGAGAAGCTGTTGAAGCTCCTGGTCCTTGCCTTGAGGGTCGTCGATGCCCGAGGCTCGAGCACCACGCAGGGGGCAGCGCACGTCGGTGCAAGGTCGCCAGATCGATGGTCCGAGCACTCTCTCCTTGCTGTGACACCGCCAATCGCGAGCTGTCACTCAGGCGAAGGTGGTGGAGGTCCTGGGTAGGGAAATGGGGAGCCAAAGATGAGTGAAAGTGCGGGCGGAGCTCAGATTAAATATGGCTAGGGGTCCGGCTTAGAGAGGGTCGAGCGATGAAATCGGAGCACGGATCCCCATAACCCCGCTCGGGCGTGGATCAGGGATGAACACATATGGATAATGACCCGAGGTTTACGGATTTGGAGCTCAGATCAAGTGGCGATAATTTGGAGAAATCGGGTCGGGGCACTGGATCCGCGGGTCTGTGGTCCAGGGGGGAGTTGGCCGGGGGGTCAACATCCCCCGTGGACCAATGAGAGTTGGCCACGTCATAAAGAATTGAAAAAACAATATAAAATAGCAAATGGCCTATTTTAGAAAAAGTTAAAACATAAAAAATGTTTCTTTTATTTTAAATTATTTTTTGTGATTTTTATTTAATTTCTTTGAAATAAAAATCAAGTATTTTCAATATAGTATTATTTACATAGGTATATACAATATACATTTTTAATTTTTGATTTTTAATTATTTATTTTTATACATTTTTATTCCAATTTTATATTTTATTTATTTATAGCATTAAATTTGGAATATTTTGGTATTTTTATTTTATTTTTATTATTTATTTACAAAGGCTAAATAAATAGATATGTATACCTATATACATGGTCTATATACAATATTTATTTTGATTTTATTTTTATTTCTTTTTATTTTATTTTTGTTTTTATGATTTTTATTTTATTTATTTACATTATGGAATATAGAATATATATAGATTTTTATGGAATTTTATTTATTTATTTATAAGGAGAAATAAATAAGTATAGGGATTTATGTACATGATGAATATAGACAAGGGTGGATGAATTTTATTTTCTTTTTAATTTTTCTTATTTTTATTTTAATTTAATATTTACAAATATATACATATAAATACAACCCATTTTGTATTTTTATTTTTAGAAGAAAATATTTTTATTTATATATAGGTCTATGTACACACATGAGCTTTCTTATCTCTCTCTACTTGGCTTTTATGCGGTCAGGCCCATGCTGAGCCCTCCCTTAGGATTAGGTCGCTCAATATTTATTCTAAATATCTCCCTCCTTTTCTGTTATTTCTTTATTCTTTTATTTATGCACAAAAACATGCTAATTCTTTATTTGTATACAATGCATGCAAAATGACAATTATTGATATTTACATATATCTACATGTGTTTGACAAAGGTTTTGTAGCTAAAATAAAAGAATAAAGAGTGATGAATGGGTATTCATCATAAGGTCATTCCATTGAGTAAAAAAACTAATGTTCCATATACAATCATTGTTTATATTGGTCAATATGCCCGACATGAAACATCTCCTTGACCTTCCTATTGACTTCTTTTGGAAGTCTCTTAGGTTCTTGCTTCCTCCATGATTGTCTACCTATACACATGGATCCCGATAGAGGTTTAGTGTAGCCTTACTATCGTAGGAACCACCCGGTCAATGTGTGATGCTACAAGAGTTTTTTTCTATAGATTTTGAACATGGGAGTTCAAGAGATCGAAAATTACGATATAAAAATAAGGAGATGAGTGGCTATCCATGGTTGACAAAAAAGATGAAAAAAAAGAGAGCATGGATTAATCAATAAATAGAAGCTTAAGGTAATGAATGAGGCATCATACTCAAGAAGTAGTATTAGTATCCTAAATGACCTATTAGTGAGTGGAGCACTTTGACAGAAATAGTTTAATGAAGGTTAAAAAATATTCTTGAGGTTAAAGGAGAATCCAAAGTGAATGTGACACTAGAAGAATTTTATAGGGTGTTCGTCAAGAATTCACTTGTTTGCATATTAAAGGAACATGAAGGATCGTTAAAGATGGTTTATAGAAGCCCTAGAAGTGATTGATATTTTGTGACTTTTCTTAGTTGAAATTACTCAGATGTCATTTAGAGAAATGAACGAAAGATGTTCGCTCATTTGAAAAAGATTATTAACGGTAGAGCATAAAGATTGGAGTTCGTGGATTCGATACCACTTCGAGGTTCGACACCATTAGCAGGGTTTATCATATTATCGTCTCTGAGATAGCTTAAGAGTTAGATAGATAAAGTTGGGTTGAGGACACAAGTTATGATTCTACTTAGTTTATGAACCCAACAACAATTATTGATTAAGAATAATTATTACATAAGTTACAAAAGATGCTTTGAATAAAAACAAAGGAGTAGAGTTCCAATTGATGAAAATAAAAGGCACAATTATTTTTTTGTTACTAAATAACTCTTGTCAATACCTTTAAACCACTACAACAAAAATAAGTTGTGGCGACGGTACTTAGCCGACAGATTTTGTTATGACGGATTTTTGTCGCTTAGATCCGTCGCTTTAATTCCACGTAGGCACAATTATAATTTAATTACTTTGTATATAAAATGCTATCATCTAAAGCTTCTCGGTGAAACCCTAAAACCCTCTCCTCTGTCGATTGCCCTCCTCTCTCCTCCATTTCCCCTCAAAAACCTCGACGCGCTCCCACCTCTACTCACCGTCCCACCCTCTCCGACATCCTATATAACCCTCATCATCGTCCTCTCTCCCTCAAACACTCACTCGCAATGGGAAGGACCTCCATTCGTCGTGCCCTAATCACGACGCTCTCACGGATGGTCATCCATCAACACCGTCATCCTCATCACCATTTCCACCGATGTCGCCCCGTCCTCCTCCGCCTCCTCTCCTTCCGCTTCCTACCGCCTACGCCACCTCTCCTGGGGCCCCGATCACCTCGTCATCATCGCACACACCCTATGGAAGCTCGAACACCGTGTTGTCCTCCATTCCGATGCCTCCAGGGCGATCTGAGGTCTGAGGTTCATCAGTGGCGACAATAGGAGCTGGTCATGAGAGGAGGTCTGCCGCAACTTTGGTCGCCTTGCATGATGGCCTCCTTGTTCGGTCCAATTTCACACAATGCATTGGTTAGATCTCCTACTCTTCGATCAAAATCAAAACAAAATCACAGATTCTAAATCTATTTGGTTGAAATAAACATGATCTCAAATTGAAATGAAGTTGAAACAAACATGCAAAACATAACAAATTATAGATGCTTCGATTTGTTTGTTTGATTGCAGGAATACATGAATTGGAAGGTTGGGGAATGTGCGGGTTGGAGAACAAAGACATTTATGATAGGGATGCATAAAACATGATCAATTGATGATATTATTGGAATTGCATATTATGTTACTCCAGAAGTTCTTCATAGATCTTACAGTATGGAATCAGATATTTGGAGTATTGGTGTTATAAATGTTATGTGGTAGCAGACCATTCTGGTCAAAGACAAAGTCAGGAATTTTTTGTTCCGTTCTTCGAGCAGAACCTAACTTAGAAGATTCTCCATAGCCAACGATGTCTCTAGAGGCTAGAGATTTTCTAAAATGTTCCTGATTATGGATTACAAGAAAAATTAACAGCGGTGCAAGCTCTCAGTGAGTATGATATTCTATATTTCAATATACTACGACTGTTCAAACTGCTTATTTTTTTAAAAGTAATTCCATGATACACAGCTCCCTAAAAACGTGGAAGTCATTCCATAGTTCTAATGAGGAGTGTTGTGTCCCTCATGGCTCAATTTTGGAAATGATAAGTTAATGAATTATCGAGCCCCTCATTTTCTTCCAGAGCTTCTTTATTCTTGTTTTCTCCTGAGTTCAGCAGTCCTGCAAAATGCTTGGTGAGATTAGAGTTATGTATCTAGAGAACTAATCTTTAGATTCTTTACTATGCTGATTTGATGTCTGTATTTTGGATTAAAGGTCAATAGAAGTTTAGGATACTAGCTCACATGGCCAACTTCAATCAATATAGTGTCTTATGAACTGTAGGCCTCTTCTCAATGTTGATTGGCAT
This sequence comes from Ottelia alismoides, assembly GCA_037367405.1. Classification (NCBI taxonomy): domain Eukaryota; kingdom Viridiplantae; phylum Streptophyta; class Magnoliopsida; order Alismatales; family Hydrocharitaceae; genus Ottelia; species Ottelia alismoides. The sequence continues at coordinate 241,640 of JAZKJV010000605.1, forward strand.
ATTGGTTGCTTTCATAAAGATATTTAAGTTGTTTTCATGAAGCTAACATCAATTTCAAACATGCAGCTCACTCGTGATTGATAGTAGATCATTGCCCAGTGCCTTTAGATATTCTAATCTTTAAACTCGTGAGATCATACCTACATTGGAGTCCTTTCAAACAAGCAGCCCTGAGGGCTTTTTTTTCTATCAATATTTTGCCCATCAAATTCTCTTATCCACTTGTATATATATCAAATGTCAGGTATGAAAATATCATATCGCATATATTTCACTTGTTTAGGGCTATTTGGGATACAACAATGAATGATCTTCTCCTTGGATCCTTAACATGGTACATTAATGTTATTTGATTCCTCATCATACTATTCAGGAAGGATTGATGCATAAGGAACAAAAATCTCTTACTTCCTTCTTCTTAATAAAAGACTATTTATAGCTATCTTTCAAGTATTTTACTTCTGGAGGCGCGCAAGTCATCTTGTGAGAACCTGGAAAATCATCTGTTATCTAGAGGATATCATCTTGTGGTTTTTATGGACCTATTCAACAACATTATCTTTTTTTCCAATGATCACAAATGGAGTCTCTCTCCTGGCATCATGTAATTTTGTATCATATCTTAACTTGTTTAAACTGTTCTGAAAAAAAGATCAAAACTAGAGAAATGACTACAAAGAATTCTATGAGCAGGTATAGTGGGGAAACCAAAGCGATAGTTGGGCGCCATGGTTTCTTTTAGTTTCTCCAAGTAATTACATTGCTTCTTACATCATGATTTTTTATGGTCTGCCATTTTGTGAAGTTGTAGATGTACATATGACATGATGCAGCTAATGTGAAGCAGATAACCATTTTGCTTATTTGCAAGTAAGAATGTAGTCTGCCATCATTCCTTGCTTTGTTATTCTACATCTATGTTACATGATCCATTTGTTCTCGTATTAGTTATTTGATAATTTTTAAATGTATAGTTCTATTAAATTTGACTTTTTTTGCCAAGTAACTGAAAGCTCAATATGTGTGATTTACCATCATTATGCTCTATTGCTCAAACATCACCTAGGTGATATAATCTCAAGTTTCAACACTTCTATCACTATTCCACTCTCTTTTATTTTGAGGCATTTTTTCCTGAAGCTATGGATATCAATGTTCTATCACTATTATTGTTGTTTTATTGATTTTAAGATTTACTGATTTCTGTTTGTGATCTTGTGACCTTAGCAAAGAAGACAAATGCACGTAGAGATTTTATGTAGATTTTATCTTCTGATTTCTTATGCAGGTATATATAGCGGACTCCTTTTGGTAAATCAACTAATAAGTCAGATAGACTTGATGCTACATTTGATATAGTTTAAAGTTCAACTTTATATTCTAAGTAGACATATAAATGTGTGTACACACATTATTTGTTCAATTTTTGAATACCCATGAGTTACGGATCTAATTTCTTTGACAAACAAATGGTTGTAATTTCACCCGCGAAATATGTTCGATGAAAATCTATTGGTCTCTAGCAACTGGTACTTTTCACCTGCAAAGTATGTTTATGAAATCTAGTGGTGGAAAGATCGAACTGTAGACTGCAGTTCATCTCTAACCTACATGTCAGTTTTGAGCCTTCTATTTTATAGCTATTGAAATTAACAAATGATGGCCTTTTAATACTAACATTGTTGTTTAATTCCATGAATTACAGTGAGGTAAACTTTTACAGGGTCCTTCAAGCTATTGAAAAATATGCATCGAAGAATGTCCAATAATACAAAAGGTCGACCATTCTTCCATTGGGTTTCAGGACCTCAGAGTTGCAGATGTATGGAGACTCAGGTTCAGGTTGTGAAAGTCCCAACATGGACCATGTCAGGAATCAGGATGTCATGAGAGCTATCTACATGAAGCCTGAATGCACACTTATTTCGATTGTTTATCGTGGTGCAAATGGGATCCTTGTGTAATTTTTGGAATTGAAGGCGCGGTTTAAACATCAGACACTCATCTATTTCTAATCGATTATGTATCTTATATTCGCACTACGAGAAGTTCGCACATATATTTCAACTCGACGTGCTTCAGTTGTTGATGCCAATCAACCGGAGCTTCAAAAGTTCAAATTTAAGTTTCCATCATTTGATGATCACTGATGCATGTATTTTTATTGCATTTTATGTATGTTCTATTGCATGTTATATATAAATGAAACAGACAATCTTTCATTCCCATGAATATATACAATATTAGTATAAATGTATTTGTGTATTTGGTGCTTTAAAAAAGGCTTCGTAATTGGTGGCTACAACGATCACCAATTGTAGGCTAGCTGGCAACCTATGACGACGGACAACCTATGGCAACGGTGTCAGATAATCTTATTGTGACAGAAATCTGTCGCTTAAGTCTTTGGTGACGAGGGTTTTGATGACGTCACTAAGTGAAAGAATGTCTGCTGTGTAAAGGTTTTCCGCTGTGAAAAAGCAAGATTCCGTCACCTAAAAGCCGCCGCCTAAAGTCTTCTTTGTTGTAGTGAACGAGTTATTATGAAAACAGATTGTCTACGTTACATGTGGATAAAATTAGGGATTTCTATCCGACAGACCCTATAAATTGTGTCAGTTACCTCCAGACCTTTGAAACAACCTAATTCCCACCTCATCCCCATAACTTGCCAACTCTTACCCCATGAAACCCTGCGGTTAATCTGTTTGAAGCTCGTGGAGGTTCTTGCGGTAATTTACAGGGTCGATAGGGTAATTACGTTGTGCAAAAGGTCGTAGAAGTAATTTAAAAAGTTTATAGGGTCTGCCAGGTAAAAATCCCATAAAATAAGATGCCTACTATATATCATCCAAACTACTTCAAGCATGCTATATCAAGGTCGTCATAGAGGTCAAAGATGACATTATATGATTGAGAGTGTTCTTTTGGAGTTCGAGAGGATATTGATCCATGTGTCACATTACCAGGGGATGCGTAGACATTCATTTTGTTAGAAGAGAATTCCTTTTTATATGGAGAAACCTTGAGTTTATGTTTGTGTTATTTTGTGAAATAAAGAATACATGATTTATTGAAACTCGCAATGACTTACTCATCATTTGAAGAAAAAAAGAAGAAACAAGAAGCATTAACATAGGATACATATATACATCTTGGATGTATAAGATTCTTTCAAAGATATTTCACCTATATTATGTTTGTCAAATGAAATGAGTTCTTATTTGAGATCAAGTCATCATACAACTGGAGCATGTTATTTAATTTCACTATTTTATAAAAAGAATAATGATTGGATGTTATATTGATAATGGATGCACACATAATGTAAGGCCAAGCATTAAGTTTTTGCTTGGGAAGAAATGCATATCTTCCATATCTATGATGTTTTTGAGATTGATTAACAACAGTTAAGTATGTGCTTTCAGTATACTAAATAAAGAGAATGTGGATCTTTTAGCTTATTATCGAGTACATGGTCTAAAAAGACTAATGCAATACTCTAAGATGTAAAAGATGATAGACTATTAAATTGGAAAGGAATCGAGTTTGCCTCAAAGTAGATATAGGGAATAAAAAATACCAGCTAGTATCGGAACTACCACGAGGACTAACCAGAAAGATTAGGTAAAACATGTCAAGATGAATTATGAGATGGAATTACTATGCTATGGAGATCATAGTTCAAGATTTCATCCTTTCGAAAAAAGTTGCATTAAGATTTGATCTAGAGGTGTTCTCATGAGTTAAAGATGTTGTACATGATGATTCTTCGAAAAAGGTGTTACTCGAGAAGTGAACAAAGATGGTGAAGTTATCCAATATAATAATGATTAAGAAATTTATAGATCATGCTCAGTTTGTTTACACCTAACCTACCGAAGCTTTATTCTAAGTTTAAGTATGACTGAATTCTAATGTGGTGTGTATTATCAGAGTAACCACTGTGGAAAAAAATGATGACAATATATCATTAAGAACCATTATTATTTGAGAAGTTAATTAATATGGATTCGATTGTACTTCAAAATTTTCCATTACTCAATAAATGAATATATACCTTCAGAGATGCATGCTTTACCAAAAAGGAATCAAATTAGAATCATATTGACTTGAGAATATGTTAATCATTGAGGTGAAGAGTTTGAAGATTTTGAGTTTATGTATCATGGTATGATGCATTGTGACAATGGAAAGAAGGGGGAGACAAGTGTTGAGACATGGTGTTGAGCTTCGACTTGGTTGTTGATTTGGAGAGCTCTCATGGGACTATCCTCTATAGTATGATTTTGTGAATGCTAAGTGTAGAGATTGTGATGTAAGTAGCATAATACTTCATCTTTACCTTATGCAGATACTTGGAAATCCTAGTATAATCTTTTTAAGATCATGATTGCGTCGATTTTTTGATATTATGAGCCAATCTTTTTAAGATTGTTATCTACCTACTTACTTTTTTTTCTTAATCTTTTTAAAGTGCAAGGACAAATTTTCTTAAGATGTTATATTGTAACATTTCAAAAAGTACAACGGATCCACTTATCCGATAACAAATCCAATTAAATGAGATCAACTAAAGAAATCATGAATCGATTCTGTAAAATATTATCTAGATAATCAACTGAATAAATATCAATCAAAATTAAATTATAAGTAGCAAATAATTAATTTATGAAAATAAATAAATAAATAGGTTAAATAGAAGTAAAAGTAACGCAAGATATATTTTTAAATATTGATTGTTTTTGTGGTGGAGATAATGATCATTTTGTCTATTTCAGTTTTAAAAAAGACGGAGATAATTAATAGATTAATTTGTATTACAAAAGAAGTTGGAGAA